>JAQGAO010001909.1:0-21954 GCA_034697705.1 Ommatoiulus sabulosus | reverse complement strand
GTTTTGGTTCAGCTTTAGAGTCAACTTTCTTTTCAATGGTTGCTACTGTTTGCCCTGACCCTCAACTCTAACCCATACCTTTGGTTTACGTGATCTTAGGTTATGGGCTGGGTTGAACCTCTCTGGTTACTGCTACCGTTAAAGGAGCTAAACTTTTGAGTTATATTGGAATGGATGCGATGCTACGGAATAAAATCGTTGATCATTATGATGTGTTTGACCGATAATTTCTATTAAGCCGACCATACACGACGAAAGTTATATTTGGAAATAAGGCATGTTCTGTTTTTTAGAATGTGAATTACGAGAAATGAAATGTTTTAATTTGTAAATTATAAAAACATAAATGAAATCTGATTACTTTCAGTTTGAGAATTTTCCTTTTTTAAAAGAAATGGTATATATAGTAAAATGCTCAAATATGCGCTCGACTTTTCGGACACGCCTAAAATTGCCAAGTTTCCAGATATAACTTTCCCCGTGTATGGCCGGCTTTATGATCGACAAATATTGCTCAGAAAATTTATTTTTAAAATGTACAGTGCGCATAATGGATAAAAACAATGTATTTAACCTTTCCTATGCACTGTTAGAAAACGAGTTCAGGGATTCAATACTTCCATAAATATTCTTAAAATATCTTTTATGATTATCGATAACATCAAAATTACGAGTTAAATGAATGTTCGGCTATTAAAACGATCTAAGTCAGCTCACCCTATTTGTCGGAGAACTAAAAACTTTGTAACATATTTCGATAGAAATTTAAAAAAAAATTGCTTTCGTTTTTATTTCGAAACTCAATTTTAAAACAAAAATCAATGTCAGACTTATACTCGTTTAGTTTGCCTTCAGGAGTTTAAATTAAAAAATGATGCTTTTTAAATACATGTACTGTAAAACATATCTCAAATACATGTCAGGTTTATACAGCAATTGAAACACAAATCCTGGAAATTTAATTCATCAGGAAAACTGTGTTAATGTTTTTTTTATCATACACTATGAGGACACATTTTCTTTTACAACGCATAAAATGTTTGTGCACGAACATTTTATACGTTGTTGGTCAACATTTTTTGGCTCACTTTGCTATCATTCAACTAAATATTGTGTATTTGAGTTGCATTTACAGGGTGAGTAAAATAAGCAGGCTATTTTCTTTTTCCAATCTCATATCACTGCCTTGTATACATTTCAAAAGTTTGAAAAAAGATGTGGGCTGAAGTATACATGCCCATAGTGGCACGCCATTTTTTTAAAAAAAAAACCTTTGGTTTAATAATAGTAAACCCATGATTTAGTGGTGGGGGCTGGATTCAGGGTCATGACCCTTATTAACGCCGGCAATTCCCGTCAGGTAAGGCACGGGCGATTTCACCTTTCTCGTTCTATGCTCTTAGAATGTTAATGAGGTTGTTTATTTCACTCATTATTTATTCATAATAGAAGTTTGGTCACCTGTGGTTTTTTGAGCTATAAAATTTCGGGTTTTTCTTCTATAAAGCGGAACAGACCTATTGGTTTAGTATTTTTAGAAGAAAAAAAAGTAGGTGTAGTGAAATTGAACTAAAATTCAATTTCATTGCTTGTCTCCATTGCTTGTTATTCATTTTTAACGAAGTATCACCCTGTGTCATTTGAATCAAGTTCAGCCTGCAGCAAGTTTCAACAATAATTGATCTCACTTAGAGTTCGAGTCGTATGTCATACATTGGCCGGTGACTAAATCACGTGTTTCCATCATATATCCATGGGTTCAAACCTGGATCCGGTTCGTTTTGACCCGAACCCCAATGTATAAATCATCCATTGTCTGCATGGAACCCTTGTCAATCCATTGTTGCCAGTTTTGACCAATAAATGCCGCTTGCCTCTCTTTTGGGCTGTCACTGGAGACAAGTGGCGCCATCTATGGACATATTTAACTTAATTCATGCTATACGTTCCCTATATTCAACCTATGCTGTAGTATTGACCAACTAGCTCGCAAATTCAGAGTCAAGGAGTTGCAAAACGTGTTCTCATTGGTCTGTATGGAAAGGTATGACTTAGCATTGACTTGAAATATGCGTTTTAAATGATTTTGGGGGACATTTTTGATGCATGAATTTAACATCGAAATAGTTCTTGGCATGTATTCAATGGGCTATTGTTAAACAGGGAATAAAGGAAAATTGGGATTTCATTCACCTCTACAGATCTAAGTATACAGTGTAAGGTACTGTAAATACGCGCAACATTGCATTGTCGCAAGAAATTCTGAAAAGTATATATGACCAAAAAAAATAATATTGCGGGACGTGATGCTAAAAATATTTTTCGTTTGTTTGCTAAAATTTTAAAACGTAAATCATTTACATATTTCTTTAGATTTCAATTTCAACGTATACTTGCATGGTGTCCCATTTTAAAGGATGCACTAAAATTGCAATGCATTGATAATTTTTATTTGAAACATTTGTTTGTAAATGTAAACCCAACCCAGGTATTACCCGTATACGAATTTGCAGTGTACAAATTATAAGAATGCATTTCTAGGCGGAATTCATTTGAACAGTAAGCAAGAAAAATCTAGTGAACCCCTTCAAAACAAAAAAAACTTTTGTCTAAACTTCTGTCTGAACTTTGTTTTCGTAAGATGCTTATTTTCCGAGTTGTTTCAGTGGATCCTTTAAAATGGGACACCCGGTACTTATGTAAAAGTAATGAGATTGCGTATATGTGGGCTCTGTTAAAAATATACTATTGAAATATATACGATGCATTGTGCAAATATGAAATTCCGATCGCACTAAAGAAGGACATCTCACCTTTAAGAAAAACGTACGCGCCGTTTTCATAAGCAGTTTTATGGCCGAAATTCCTTCCTGAAGTTGAATCTCTCGGGCAATATTTTATGAATCTACACATTATGAAATCGATTTTAGGTTGACAACACCTGCATACGTATAAGCTGTTGTCGATATAAACTAAAGCAGGCCCGGCGTCGAGTGGCTGCCAAAAATTTTCTTTTAAATCATGATTTCGTTTACATGAAAAATCTAGAAATATTTGAATTTTTATGGGCGAAGAAAATAACAGGAAATATGGATCCATACGCACGCATTCCGCGAGGATAGGCTTTGCTTGAAAATGAAGACTTGGAAATTTGATTGGATTTTTTTTTTTTTTTTTTTTTTTTTTTTTTTGCTTTTTGGAGGCATGCGCGTATATAGCCTACGAGGTTTTCTTGAATTTGTTGGTTTAGGATATCCCATTTCGTATTTTTCACCCTAAATAACGAATTTTGCAATGCGGCAAGACGTGCATATAAATACAGTTGCGCAAAACTAGGCTAAATAACGTTGACTAAAAGGTATTCTATATAAATCTTAGAACAAACTATTGCAATTTTTTTTTTTTTTTTTTTTTTGAAAAAACTGTAAACAATTTCTGACTTCATCGCAGATCGATTTTAACCTATATTGAATATGACGCTCGTATAATTGGAATAAACATGTGTAGAAGACGTCCTGCATGCAGCTGTATTCTCGTAAATACGCTCGTAAATTATTTATTACATAAACCTACATGTATAGTTGCATCCATGAGATTAACATTTACATAACTTCGGAAAGAAACACGTGTATTTGTGAATGATCGTGAATTATGTTGAGTAACTTTTACCAGAAAAAAAAGTTGGTCGAGATTGTAATCGATTATCCGAACACTAGCTCTTGCTCTGGTGTTTTCTAAATGGAGTGCAAGTGGAGGTAAAATTTGAATGTCGTTGTTGATAACGAAAAACCTACATATCTTTTCACATTAAGACGATCCTAAAGTATATTCCTTATTTTGCATTAATTTGCAACAAGTCGTTTGTTTTAACTGCATGATGCACAGGTTGTCCCAAATGTTTCCAATCTGCAAAGACGTGCATAACACCAGTTGTGTTGACACGAGTTCACCGTGAACAGAAACGTTTGCGAGTATGTTTGAAGTACATGTACATGTAAATGGCAATTGTGGAGGAGATGTGAGTAAAGTTATATTTTGCTGAAACGTGATGTCAATTCTCTACAGCATAAATACTTTTTGAACACCCTGTAAATGTATTTTCTCGGATCATTTTTTGTGCAGTTAAAAGCGTGGAAAGAATTACAAGTAATAATGTACAGCATAAAAAACAAATCGACAGGTATTTTTATTAAGGTAGTTTTATTAACAAAATAATTGGTACCCATAAGCCATAATGTGCGAACGAAATATACTGTACGTATGGAAAGAATTAAAAATTTCAAATACATTAATTTGTTAACTCTAACTCATACATGTACAATGAGTAATAACTTAACTTTTATAATTTAATGTTAAGGTAATATCAACTAGCCCCGAGTTGGTTCATGGGGAAGATATTGACTTTGAATAACTTTTGAAAGTACAATTAAATGTTGTTGAAAAATTCGTATATCGGAAATTTTTTGTTTTAACTTTTTGTATACCTTAAGTTGCGTATTAATTACCTCGATCGTATACACCATGTTAAGTTTTTACAAAAAGATAATTCATACAATGAGTAATAACTGAACTCGTATAAGTTAATGTTAAGGTAATATCAACTATACTGCATGCAGAGCACATGCATGGATTGCTTCATGGGGGAAATATAAACTTTGAATAACTTTTGATAACAATTCAATTTTGTTGAAAAAATGGCACTGTATATCGGATTTTTAATATTTTATCTTTTGTTTTTATAACATAAGTCGCATATTTTCTCGTATACGCACACCAACTAAGTTTTTACAAAAAAAAAGCAATGACTGGAAGTTTACAATCATGTAATGAGACAAACTAAAGCCAGATGGGACATTGCAAAAAATAAGTATTATGAACAATAAGTTGTTTTTTTTGGAGGGGGGGGGGTTAACATCCTCATACGGGACAATTTTTAACAATTTCATAAAAATGTCCAGAGCCTACAGACGTTGTGTTCGGATGAGCGACGTCCGATCATAACTCACGTTGCCCGGAGAAAAGGCCATGTCTACGTCATTGTAGCCTTGTCAGGCCCCCTAAAAATTCGTGCTGACCCCCTTCGGATTTTCCATCGTTTCTTGGCTGCTCGCCGTCCTATCAGCGACGAGCTGCATTTCTTAAGTCATATTTCTTTTATTTCTGCCTCGTAATTCATCGGCTCGCAAGAGTGACAAGTGATGTATGTTGCTGGTTTTTCCCCCCTTCCTCAACCCCCTCGCTGAGGTACAATGAACAATGAGAAATGTCCGAAGTCGTGGGCTGCTTTTTCTATTTTCTAATTTTACTTATGCTATATTTCGAGGTAATAAATATCTATACGGACTTTTTTTTTTCTCAGTGTCTGATGTATGCGTGTGCACCAGCCCTGAAATGAGACCTTAAAAACTACGCACCTTTTTTTGGCTATACATAACCAAGGGAATTTCGCTGGTCCTGTCTTCTTACCTGTTGCGCTTAGGCCTAACGTGCATTGTCCCCCCGCAGTGCGTGAGAAGGAGCCTCCCCAAAATATCAAACGTCTGAATTTTTTTTTCTTCTCAGGTGCAAAAGCATGGCCGTCTCTTAAAATCAACTTGAAATGTTATTTCGTTCGTCCGTCGTTTTGCTAAGTTATAACAATTGACGCACCGGACATCACTCACCTTGGTCTCATTGATGTGGGGATTGTTGAATTTTTAACGAGTAACCTCGTTTGTTGTGGTTTTTTGGAGTGAAAAACAAACAAAATGCTCATCTGTTTGCAGATAAAAATGTCTGCTTTAAATATTAAATTTGAATTTACTATACGCATATTTGATGGTTCACCGAACATTCGTCGAGACGACTCATTTTAGCATGTTTATTCGATGACTATGAACCTTATTTCTCGATTTCAATAACAATATTATATTACTTATACATGTATATCATGATTCATGAATTGTCATAAACTATTAAACGTACATGTTCAGGCGTAAGCACGTCTTTAAAAGCTTTTCGTCAAATATTAATTGATGTATACCCGGATTTTTAATTTAAAAAATGTTCATTGCAAGTCAAGCGAATTATTGACCAAATGCCAAATCAAAAGTCATAAAAACAACGTGCTCGTGGAAACTACTAATGACATGCATATACCGGTTCTCATGTGAATTAATTACAGTATAGAAATTTCGATTTTATGGCAAAGTTGACAACTGAAACATGAAACGACCATGTTGCAGCTATACAAAGGCTGATTTGACGAGTTAGATGAAATGTACATCTGTGCAGTTACTTAAAATATTTTCAACGAGAATGCTATTATCACCAGAAAATATCCAAGTATAATTTAGTTCGATGTACATGTATACATCTAACACCATTTATACGTAACATTTTCTCAAAAATGTTAGATCTTATTTGTGAATATACTGCTATAGGTCGGAATCCAAACTTTGGTGCGGCGGAGTTCTTGCCTGACGATGGCAGAGCTGCTTCACTTCCGGCGTAAGATGGATACAACTACATGTATACTGCATCAATACGTATACATGTATATCAGTACGGGAAGAGCCGTGAAAACGATAGGCACGGAGTTAAACGATGAACTATAAACTTCTTTAATCGACGTCTATAGGCCTCTGTGGGTGACGCTTACAAGAGTGCGAAAGGTCGCCATCTTTAAGGCCATGGAGAAGCGCCGTAAATTCGTCCAAAATGAACGGTTTTCTTGGCGTACGAACGTGTCTCGTTTACATTCTGTTTATTCACGTTACTTCACCCGATAAGCACTCTACTTAAAAGTAATACAGTAATAATAATATTAATAATAATAATAAAGCCCGGTGACCTTAAAAGCGTTTATTATAACGGAGCGGGTGGTGCGCGTCTATATTATATCAAGCTTGTAAACGAGCCATTTAATGGACGATCAACGATGGACACTACCCGCGTGAATGACGTCATCTTGGTGCTGGAATATCCGCTTATAGTTCGCATCCATCTTTTACGTCGCTGTTATGGCAGTTATTTTTGGAAAGAGCGAACGACTTCATACTGGGTGAAAACGAGGCGATAAAAAGTTAATTGACACGCGGAGTAGTTTAAAAAGCATAATTTCGCCGCTTATTATTAGTACAATAACTGCATGACCGTTGCAACTGCGTGTGGGGGAGGAACGGGACCCGCGAGGCCTCCGTACAAAACTACACGCTTTAGTTTAAACAACCATTAGCACCGCAAATTAAAACTAGATTAGTGTGGTTTATCTTTGCACGTTTACACCGACCGTTGAAGTTCATATTACAGTCTAGTGCAGGTTTTAAATACTCAAGGTTGAGGTTTATAATTTTTGAGCTAAAATTTGTTACATGTAGATTTAAACTGATCTCTGAAGATTAGATCTTTTTAAGGTCAAAATCAAAATCAAAATCGTCAAAATCAGCATGCATACAATATACTGTATAGTTACAAACCAAGGGAACTTTATTCCCGAAACTGGAAACTTTAGCTCTTGTAGTTCATCTTCAACTGCTTGCATGGTTGGAATTAACCGCCGTTGTGTTTATAAATAAATATTAGTTGAGTAAACCACGGTGTTTTTATAAACTGGAATTTCCAAATTCGGAAAGCCCTAACGCGCGGTTCGGAAACTTGCATTTCAGTTTCGGAAAAACGTTTCAGTATGTTTCCACGCTGAATTTCCGCCTTCAGAATCCTGCACGTTATACGAATGTACATTTTTTCTAATGTATATGTAGGAAAAAGTAAACGTGTTCATACCACATTTACTTAAAACACATAAAAATGATCTGCACTTCGATGGTTTTATAATCGAGGGGTGCACGAAGAAACAGGAAATAGAAAGTTTCAGGCGCCATTTTGACAACCTGCACGATGCATTCAGTATCACGTGAATTGCTCGATTAAACTGAAAATAGCACTAACATCATTACCGCCGTGTAAACTTCCAAAGAAAAAAAATTGTTTTCCTCAATAAAATTACCCGTTTTTTAATCGATGTCCATTTGGCCATTGGCGATAACGGACGGAAGGTTAACGTTAAGGCCGTTTTATGAGGGGTAGGGATTATTTTCTTCCATCCATTGTTGTATCGGGTAAACCCCTCGAGGGAAAAGAGGCGGGAATAGCGAGGAACTACTTTTCCTCCCGCGGAGGAACACGCTGCCGAATGAATGCTGGGGTGGGTAAAGCGGTTCGCTGAACGTTAAGCTTTTATTTCCCCATCGCCCCCTTCTTCATTCTCTCTTTAATAAAACACAAAAGCTGCGGAAATAACGAGAGGATTTGAATGGAAGGGTGCGAAATTGACATCGACTGAAAATATTGCACCTGCGCGCCATTTTTATTTCGAGGGGAATGAAGGCAGTGAGCTAGCGCTAATTCATTCGCAGAATTGGATTTGCCTTTCCACGTTTTAATTTATTTTTCCCCAATGCCCACACGGAGGGACATGCGCCCGAATTTCCATAAATTGCGATTCCACCGTGAAATTTAAATAGGGGGTTTAAAGGCCCTTATTTTAGATTCCAATATGGCGGCTGATTCCTCGTCCTCGAATGTCTTCCTCTTTTCGATATTTGAGATGAGACATTTTTCCGGTGATATTTCGACGCTCCGTTGATGATTTGCGCTCGTGGTTGTTCTGTTTCCCATACTTACATACAATGTACGTGTACAGTATATAATGTCTACAAGGAATGGAATTTAAATCCACGCATTGTTATTTAATTTCCCCAATTTTGAAATAAAAGATGGCTGCCAATTTCGCTTTGTTTGATCTTCCGATACGTTTTCAGGGTTAAACGTGTTCCGAATGTGTTGTTTAGGAATTGATTTATTTACCTGTTGCTGAATTCAGGGTACCCCCAAACCTGGAAAAGCCAGGTAACTTGAAAATGTCTGGAGGAGTCAGGGAATAATAGCTTATTTTGAAAAACTCAGGGAAATTCAACATAAACATGTAGTCATGTTGTTGCATTCCAAAATTAATGCTTCTACATGGTTAGCTCAGGGCCCATTTTCTGAGTAAAAATTTGCAAAATTTTCTGCGTTTTCAGAGTACAAATTTGCAAAATTGTCCACGTTTTCGGAGTACAAATTTGCAAAATTATCCACGTTTTCAGAGTACAAATTTGCCGAATTGTCCACGTTTTCAGAGTACAAATTTGCAAAACTTTTCCACGTTTTCCGAGGACAAATTTGCAACATTTTCCACGTTTTCCGAGTACATATTTTTTAAATTTTTTTAACATTTTTTATGTTAATTTTCAAAATTGTCATTAGTAAATTTTGCAACATACTGTATGTAAATTTTTGACATTGTCATTGGTCAGGGAAATTTTTTTAAAACCTGAAAAAGTCAGATAAGTTGAAAATGAAATTTCTGGGGGAACCCTGGAATTTGTTTTTCCTTCAGATGAAATATTGCGTTGTTTTATTGTTGACAATTTGACGAGATCTACCGCATATGAATATATTCTGCGAAAACGAAATAAAATTTTGGGAATTTTCTATTTTTTCTATCAAATTTAGGTTGTGCATTCGTGAGGTTACGGCGTTTATAAAAGCTAAATACGTTTGCCCATTCATTTCGTTTTGCTCAATTTACTACTCATTTTGATTATATGTAATTTGCTTCACAATAATAACATGACAATTTTCTGCCTTTCGAATTTGTACCATTTTCCCATCATCCTAGAATCGTTTTCCTCCAATTTTATTACATTTGAGGCGTGTGGTCAAGCGGTCGTTTTTCAACTTTAATGCTTTTCCCAGATTAATATTGATTTGAACATAAATAGCGAATTATACGCGCGTGTATACCATTTAACTCGTGTAAAATATTTTTAAATGTATGGTTAAAAACTTAAACGATCGGAATAAAATCTTTATTTAGAAAAAAACCAATAACAACAACAATAACAATACTCATGGCATTTCTAATTACAAATATATATACTGATCGTTTATAAATCGAATAAGCCTCAATCAGCTTTGACGATATTTCAAATTTATCTTCTTCGGAATTTCAAATTTATATTTACAAAAATCTACCCGAAATGCTTGTTTCCACATATAGTGCGGAAGACATCCCGATGCATTTTCTGCAGAATTTATACATGTATTTGAGAAACTACCCAAAGTACATGTTTCTAGTCCATAAACGTGAGTTTGTTTATAAATTGCATGCGCAAAATCCAAGATTAAGGGGAGCGTATATAAACGTCCAGCTGCATTGGCGTTTGAGTGAGTGGACATTTTGATACTTTTGAAATGCGGGCCTAATTTTTATTTATACTTCTCTCTGTTTTGGGTGAATTGTCAAGGCGGGAATCTTCCGGAAATAGAAAGTCCATCCGAGCATGCTCGGTATATAGATGGGATTTTTTTTATTGTAGATTATGACTCTAACCCTTCAGCGATGACGTTCATGCTAAATTAAACACAAAAGGAAATTACATAGAGTTGAGTGATGTTTTTAGGCAGCTAAACTCATTGCCAGCGCTGTTTTTGTATCTAGTCTAGACCTTTTTTCCCTGGATTTTTATTCCCAGTTGCTCCCTAAGGCATTTTTCCTATTGGATGGATGCTTCGAGAAATAGGAAATGGCCTGCCTTTTTATATGAGAAAAAATCTCATTTCTTTTCTTACGCAATAACGATCCGCTGGGACGTGTTGAATTTTTGTCTTATTGTGACATACGGTATACCATGGCATGGTCGAGAAGTACTCGTGGAAAAAACACTGAAATGACCACTGAAGCGTAGTTTAGATTTATACAGGGTGCATGAGGATGGCGTGAACATTAAGACGAATCTTGTGGTCGAATGCATGTTGTAGCATTGAGCAACATCATTTTGTTAAGAACATTTATCGTTCTTCCCTTTAGAAGCTCATGATATAGAACAATTGAATATTATGTATAGACGAACCTTATACGGAATTCTGATACAGGGTTCCCCCAAAAATTTCTTTTTCAGCTTCCCTGACTTTTTCAGGTTTTTAAACAAATTTCTCCGATGTCAAAAATACCATATTCGGAAAATGTAGAAAATGTTGAAAATTTGTGATCTAAAAAAGGTTCAGCATTTTGCAAATTTGTCCTCGGAATCTATTGAATACTGTACAAATCTGTACTCGAAAACAGTTGACAATTTTCAATTTTTTTCTAGTTGGAAAAGGTATTGGAAAGTCAGGATTAATATATCCTCTGAAATTGGTGAACATTTTTAAACTTTGTACTGGGAAAATAAAAAAAAATTGCAAATGGGCCCTGAGCTAACCACATGGAAACATTCATTTTGGATTGTGACAACATTGATACGTTGAATTTTTTGTCTTTTCCAGTAATTTTTAAGTTCTCTGACTTTTCCAGTAATTTTCAAGTTCCCTGACTTTTCCAGGTTTTACAGGTGTGGGAACGCGGTGATATAGCATACGAACTCAATTCCAATCCCCGTCCTATATATATGGTAGTTTCGAAAGATGTTTATATGTCTTCTTTGAGGACTAATTCCGAATTCGTATATGTTACATATTTTCGGTTAAGTTAAAACTAATTTTGAACAATAATTTTGACAATAAGAAAATATACGCGGATAAGACTTCATCCAAACTTCGATGAAAGTTTAATTCTTAATACTGAAGTCATGTTTTGTCTGACTTCTGATACTTCGAACTACACGGTTTAAACCAACAAACGATAACGTCCCGCGAGATTCTTCTTAACCAGGTTTGAATTTAGTGAATTGGAAACATTTTGAGCATGCGTATTTGCGTCGAAACTCGGTTTTAGTGATTTAGAACGAGTGTTATATTTGTAGATTTAATTTTCTGTCGTAAGATTCTGCGGAGTAGAACAGGTATACGGACACTTTCAAAAGTTTCATTGTTTCTTTATAAAAAGTTCGTGAAGTTTAAATGACGCGTTATAAGGCGCTGGCAGATTTACAACAGTACATGTACACAAATTCCTTTGTCCACTTAAGCCAAAGGGGAGCAGATGGACGCACAGGCCATTAGACAAAAAAGGTTGCTGACCCTCCCGTTATCGATTGTTATAGGTGCGGACCGCTAGAAAACCGTTAAAGTCACCATTTCGGACACCGAAATACGGTTTATTTCGCTCCTTAACGCTGCAAAATTCAATTTCATGAAACAGAAATACAGTTGTCATAAATTGGTATTTAGTGGAAGTTCAGCTCGATTTAAGGTTTCGTTTCTCCTGATAGATGCAGGAGGTGGCTGACCCTAGGACCTAAAATGTGGTATCCGTGGAAGCAGCGACCCCTGCCTGGGTCCGTTTCAACCAATGAGAAGACTTCTACATACGTGCCTAAACTACGTGGGACCGATATCAAGGTGAGTTTTTCAGCGTCCTTCAACTAACCTTCATCAATTGTTTCGATGATAACTAGATTGCACGCATCCATGGACTGCACCATATCTAATTAGGGGAATTTGCGAATAAAGTCGGTTATTCGGCGAAAATGACGGACAAACTGATTGCCACGGGCTTTAGTCGCCGATTAAACTAAACTGTGATCAGTGCAACCTGCCATTCGTATATATCGCTAGTTCATAAAACTAAATCAAAAGTTTGAAAACTTTCCTGGAAAAAACCTACCATTGAAAAAATTATGAATTTAATGCCTTGTATTGTTTGGAATATGTCAGTGTTACCCCAGACCTGATGGAAAAGTCAGGGAAGAATGAACGCAGTCAGGGCCCATTTGGAAACATTTTTTTCCTTTTCCCATGCAGTACAAATTTGCAAAATTTGCAACAGTTTCTGAGGGCAAATTTGCAAAATTCTCCACGTTTTCCGAGTACAAATTATCAAACTTTTCCACGTTTTCCGAGGACAAAATTGCAAAATTTTCCATATTTTCCGAGTACAAATTATCAAACTTTTCCACGTTTTCCGAGGACAAAATTGCAATATTTTACACATTTTCCAGGACAAAAGTGAAAAATTTTCCACGTTTTCCGAGGACAAAATTTGCAAATTTCTCCACGTTTTCTAAGTACAAATTTTCACAACTTTCTACATTTTTCGAATACAAAATTGTCAAATTTTCAAAATTTATTTATGAAAATTGTTTTTTTAATTTTTTTATTTTAATTTTCAAAATTTTATTAGTAAATTTTGAAAAATATTTTACTGTGTCGATTTTGGAAAATGTCAATTTTTGACATTATCATTGCTCAGGGAATTTTTTTTAAAACCTGGAAAAGTCAGGGAAGTTGAAAATGAAATTTCTGGGGGAACTCTGACATGTCAAGCAACGTTTCCCTTTTTGAACTATTAATTATGGTCATCTTGATAGTATGCCATTTTAAATTGAAGGTTTTACGTACAGTATTATCTAAAACTATATCTCAGTTCACGTTCATAAATCTTCTTATTCAAATTGCGTATAACCTTTTTTATGGTTTATCGAATTTTTCCAACTATCTCCTGGCTCCTGCTGTAGATCAGAGAGGAGAAGCAGCTTTTTTAACTGCGATATGAAACCAAGTGACTTCCGTTCAATGAGTTGTTTTAGTCCGAACACCTCAGTTCGAATGTCGTCACTGTTGTGCAACATTAACGCTAGTTTGTGGCATACAAATACATATTTTAATAGAATCTTAGTTAATTTCTGCATATCCAAACACCTCTCTTGACCAAGTTTTAAAACTGTCATATACAACCCGATCCCCGCAATGTCATCCTAGGGTCGTTGTCATGACAACTCATTCGTCCATCGGCGAAACCCGCGCGTTGTATTAAACTCCGGAAATGAGCCTAGAAAATCCAGGGAGTATCGCATTTCCGGTCGATGACGTCATCGGTGGAGGGTCGGAGGCGCGTTTATTCCGTATGGAAGCAATCAATATGTTGATCATCCGTTAATTCGACGTTTTCAAGATGGCCGCTGAGGGTGAAAGGAGGAGGGGTGGAAGGTGGCTAGTTTTCCGATTTCTTCGCCAGATGTCGGGCCCGTCGCGTACGTGCAATCTCGTTGACGAGAAGTCCTCTAAGCCCCCCTCTTTACGTGTTGTTTCCAAGGCACCCCTCAGTTTTCCTCTTCATTTTATAGCAGCAATTATCCACAATTCCGTTGCTTCACCTTTTGCCATGGGGGGAAAAAAGGATAGGGGAGGATGGGGGGGCTTTTGGAAAAAGCAAGATGGCGGAATGTGGGGGTGATTAAACGAAGTGGGGGTGGCGAAAGTATAGATATAGGAATAAGGAGAAGAGAGAGAGAGAGAGGTGTTAGTGCGAGGATTCGACAAGAAATACATATAAAAGTAATTGGACAATTTCGATGCAATGCACATTAAAGAGACGGAAGGAGATAACTGCCGCGAGTACGTGGGCCCGTAGACGATATTGGGATGTCCACAAAACACGCTCCGTATACAGTAGACGAGACATTGTCGAAAGAATATAGAAAGAAAATGACTTAGATACGACGATAAGTGAAAACCAAATGGAAATTGGCCATTTTTACTCGCGATGTTTTTTTTGGTTTTTTTTTCAATGGCATCCTGACGATTTTTTTTGTTGATGCATATATACATTCAGTACGTGTGCATTAACCGATATGGTGGACTGTACTTGTAAAAACTTTCATTATTTCTTTATAGACAGTGCAAGAAGAACTCGCTTTTTACGAATTTTTTATAGTACGATCTCATTTAGTCTCGTCCTGGAATAATGTTGATTTCTTCGTTTAAGACGAACTCCGAAAACGGATATTACAAATTTTCGAGTGCCCGAGCATTCACTCCTAAAACGTTAAAAAGCATAGACAATATGAAAAAAGGTACATTAAAACGCGGAATTCCCCGATGAAAGGTACAACACCTTCCGAATCATATAATGTACATGTAGACTCATCCAAACTTCGATGAAACTTTTAAGTCTTATCGTTGAAGTCATGTTTTGTCTGACTTTCATGGTAATACGAACTCAGTTGTTTGAGATTCGTTTTTTACGAGGTTCCACTGTATAGAAATTTGTGTAACTAATATTTAGTAAAAGTTCGTATATGTACATTCAAATTCAATTCAAAGCTCTACCAGTCAGCACATGCAGTGCCATGTGGTGGGGAAGGGGGGGGGGAGTTACATCAAGTAAAATGCTAGTCGGGCTATATGTCATGATTATTAAAACGTCGCGTTTTATTTAGAGATTCTTAACGTCGTTCTGAAAATGTCGCTTTATCTAACATGTCTACAGCGACCGAGACGGGAATTTTATTCACATTCGGAGCACGTCTTTGTTGAATTTGTTCGTTTTGCAATTTTCGAGGGGCGCAGGTTGAAAACGTTCAAACGAGCGAGAGACTATCAGCGCCATCTATGGGCTGTGGCCAACTTGTGAAGGGGGCCGAGCCAATGAGGTGGCCACGCGCGCTTCGAGGGCCTTAGATAAGTAGGATTATCATATATCGGATATTTCACGGTGTTTCTTTCCTTATCCTCCGAAAATGAAAGCGTGCGATATATAGTAATAAGGCGAATAGCTCGTTCATATTGAACGAAATTATTTTTTGTCTCTTCTAACTACTGTACGGAGTCCCTGAGAGAGATGGCAATTCTCTCATCTTTGGTAACCGTGGCAACGGCTCGGATAAATATCATTTTGGCGTAAAATTTGTTATCAGTATCCCCTACACCTCTACCCTACTGCGCTATATATCCCCGCATTTAATTGCGTAAATTCATACGGGAACTCTTATTATTTTTATGCAAAAATGGTCCGCTGCAGCCTTAATTCGCTCCGTTTGGCTGCTCGCGCTGCATTTTTATGTAGACGCGAGCGAATTCTCACCCCGAAAATTTAATTTTTTTCATCTTTTGACCAAAATTGCATTTCTCCCCATATGGAAATTAAATTTTTCTCATAAAATATGGTAACGCCACTGTAGAAGACACAGGTTTATCGCGAGATGATGTCGTCACTTTTGAGTGTCTACCGTATAATAAAAATAGATAAAAAAATATTGAAAAAAAATTTACGAATTCCATAGCTTATAAATGCTTACGATTCTCATTATTAAAAAAACGGGAAAGGGGCCATCCATAAAGGACGTCCGGAAAAGGGAGGGAGGGGGATAAGTGAAAATGTGACACAGGCGCAAAGGGGGGAGGGGGTGGGGGTGTTCATGATTGCATTGGTGTTACTTTCTTGCTAGACAATTTATACGCAAATTTTCTGATTTCTTCAGCTTACAAAACTTGTATATCAGCTATTGCATTACTGTCCCAGTATGGAGGAAGAGTTCATTTTGGCCTTTAAAATTGGGAGGTTTGGTATTTTGTTAAGGGAAATTCCCTGTTCCCTGTAATATTCTGTGGATCTGTGGTTCACTAATGATAATATTTTCAATGTAAAAATTTATAAAGAACAAATTAAAAATTGCTTAATGTAATCAACAAAATGTTTTCAAAATTTGGACGGGACATACTGTATGGGGGATGGAAGGGGGAAAAATACAGGACGTCCTTTATGGATGATACTGTACCAAAAATAATTTAAAAAAGTATTCGATATGCTGCGAATTATTTTCTCGAATCGACAGTTGAAACGATGACAGCTCGCTGATGGGCAGCCATGGTTACCATGAGCTGTTGTCACTAATTTAATGGTGATGTACCACTTCCGGTGATAAAGGTCAATTGCTGCGCGTGTGAAAGGTTATTTTGACGAAATATAGTTAATCGAGAAACATTCGAAATCTCTTTAATAACCGTTAAGTGAAATCAGTTTCAGTCACCCAGTAATTCATGAGCGATTTTAATCGCTGAACGTGTCGTTCCTAAATGAAAAACCATCAATCATTAATGACTTTGATAGCGAAATTTTAATTGCCGTTACGCGGATCGTTTCATCCGGAGAAACACATGGCTTATCACGTTTTCATTGAATTTTTGACTCAAAATCAGTGAATTTATGGCCATGATTGTGTAACGTGATATTTTGATAATGAAATAAGATGGATTTTTGGATCGTAAACCTTTCGGGTGTTTGAGGTTGGCCGCTGGAAGCATGCCAGAAATTAAGCAAAAAATTCATCGAAATTTATATTTTAATCTCAAGCATGCAGGAGGCCAGCTTTAATCGGGCGACCAATAAAACTACGTGGTATTCTTATAACGACATAAAACAACATTATTACGCCAAGAACGTAACCGATTTTGCTGGATTCAAAATCAAGCAATTGAAGACATAAACGGTCGTCACACATGCGCAGATCAAATTAGCTAAAAATGCGATACGTCATTTCTACATAATTTCTATTTTAATTGGCTGACAAAAACGAAATGGACGAGAGCTCTACTTTGTAGTAATCTATGGAAACATAAAATGATAACCGAAAAAGTCAGTCCGAACCATTTAATAATACACGGAAGAAAACCGGTGACGTTTTCAAGATGGCGTCAACGACTCGTTTATGTCTTCAATTGCTTGGTTGTGACTACAGCATTTAGTAACCAGTATCCTGTCTTCGAAAACGTGAGAAATGCAGCTGAATTTCTCATGTCTGAAATTTCAGGGGTCGTTCATAAATAAGACCGCGGGTAACTTACCAATCGAGTCGCCATTCGTTTTATTTCGAACGAAATCCGGAAGATGGCGCTGCGTAACATTTGTGAAAAACTATCTTTCGCCCCTATCGCTGAGTATCGAAATGTATTTATGAGCGGCCCTTGAGGCTGAATATATGCAAATATAGTCGGAGAACATCTGGGAGTTGGCTCTTCTTTTCCCTCGTTTTCAAGATGGGATGCTGCTATAAAAGGATCGATTTTGGGGATGAGGCGTTCGAGGGGGGTTATTTATGGCCGCCATAAGGGATTAATTTATATTTTTGACCTGGTAATTGCGCGTGCAGCGGGTAAATTTCATTATTTCCCATTTGTGAAATATGCGCTGCTGCAGCTTTTATGTATTTTGTCCGAATTAAGCTGCGGATTAACCTGCATGGGTGTATTTTTATTTCCCGCCTTTGTCTCTTATATAGCCACGGGCCTTTTCCTCATTTGGCGAATTTCCGGCAGAGGGCGCGCAGTTGTTGGGATATTTTCAAATTGGTATAACGGGCCCATAAAGTATGGCGGAAGAGATAGGAAAGAGGACATTTTAATGATGTTCATGGGCTGCTTCATTCGCGATTTAATTAAAGAAGCAAATCTATTTAAATCTCCCTTTTAAAACGCTCGCAAAACAGTTTTACGATATTGTAAGGTTTCGAAAAGTCTCGCTGTATTTTTTCGTCTTATCGATGTTATATGTTCCCCGTAACAAAAAAAAATCCTACATTTGCGTATACAGAATCCAAATGTACTTACTGTATATGGTGTAAAAGAGGAATTAAACGTAGTCGTTTCTCCCACATTTTTAAATTTTGATGTTTTGTTTATATACTTGTACGTTGCATTTTTAACAATAACCTCGGAACCAAAACTTGAAATATTTTGCTTATTTTTAAATATATTAAACGGAGTGCTGGATGTGCGTATATGATCAGATGCTTAATTCTCAAATAGCATAATATCCATAGGATTTTACATAATGTTATATATGCATTATATGTAGACATAAGCTCGTAATCTGCTACATTTACTATTTTGTTATAGACATAACCGTTATTATACAGTTTTGATCAAAACCAAAAGCTTTGGTCGTCAAAACCAGCCACTTGATGATAACGTATACACTATATGCTGTTATTGTGGCTCATTACACATTAGTTTGTCTTCGAATAACTAAATAAATATTGAAATGTATCGCAGATATGCTGGATTACAGGGTGTCACCTCGAATTTTGAAGCCATACAATTCGTCTGCCATAATCCTAATAATTAACTCGAAATATAAATAATCGGTACACAAACTAAAATACACGTTCTACTGAAAAAAAAATCAGGCGGGGGTTGCAGGTCGTTGCGATTGCTGGCAATGTGACTATACACTGGGTTCGGATAACCGATAACGCGTTAAGTTTGAGACATCCTGTATGGACGATTTTCAGTTTTTCGAATGGCATTTCGAAGATTCCGTTATCGGACATCTTTTAAAAAAGTTGTCACGAAATTCGAGTTGCATTTTTGAAAGAAAAGCACAAAGTTCTCGTCCTTTTTTTTTTTTGGCAATTTCTGTCGTTCTAGATACTTATTTAAGATTTCCCTGATTTATCGCGTAGTTGCTGAAACGTTTTTAACCGTGCCTCGCACTTCAAAGTTGATTTCTTCGCCGTCGGAGAAATAAAACAGATGAAAAAATAAATAATATATGAAGAAAATTCGCCGAGCCCGAATCCACTCGTAGGCTTTGTTGGACCGAAATGAAGTTATTTGATTGAATGCGTTCGCTCAGTTAATTGAATTTCTTCTAAAAAGATTTCTATTTCCAGTTGGATGAGGTAGAAGCGCAGCCGGAATTGCATTATTTTTAGGTTGAGGAAATATATTTTCATATACGCATTTTACGCCGCGCCACCTCGGAAGTGGTTCTACTAAAATGTATCATTTATGAAGTGAGAATTTTTGTGCAAAGTTTTGCACCAATACTTGGACTTGGACTCGTATAGAAAAAACCCAGCTATATATCCGCGTATTGTTTCCGTGAAAATCTATTTTGCACGGCGTTATACGAGTAGAATATTCAGTATTTCCGTTGAACAACATAATGCGTTGTAGATACATCAATTTGAGCGTGTTGTTTAAGAGTGACGTGATAAATTCGTCAAACTCCAATTTTTATTTGCTTTTGTGCTCGAGTGTTTCTTGCGTCCAGATGTTTCCACTTTTCCCGCACGAAGACTTCCATGTTCTACCAGAAAGGCCACGAGGTGTACTAGCGTCACCGAGATAAACCGTATTTGGAGATTAGTTGAATCCCCGATTAATCAGAAGCCGATTACGCGAGTTCAGTCTGTTAAATATTAAAATAAAATTCCGCATTTATACAGTTGAAGGTGGAAACAGATAACTTTCACAAGCAGACGACGCGTGCTGGCTCCGCCTAGAGCAGACATGTAGGGGGAAAATTTCTTCATAATTTTACTGTGGCAAAAATATGATTGCCTTCGTTATGGATAAATTGCACGTGCAGACGCATCCGTTCATATATCATTTTGCATTATTCCTTTATTTAATTATTTATTTACAAATAAACGAGAAAATCATTACAATTTTTGATTTGTAGTGGCAAAGCAGCGCCAAAATATCTACTTTCAGATAAAAAAATAATCATCGGTAAGTGATAGTATCTAATGGGGAATTTTCTTAGTTTTTAGAATAAGAGAGCCGATTCTCAGATTCATGTACCCCGCAACACGCCCACAATGTAAATCGAGTCACATTAGCCACGCCCACGAGCTGTTTGACGTCACGTGCAAGTTATCTATAAAAAGAATTTGAATTTAGAATATCTGGCACGTGCCAGGGTTCTTTTTCTGGTCGTGTTCTATGAAATGGAACACAAATGGATGCTTTTAAATATTTCTCCAATTTTAGGAGTAATTTTGCGAATGACGAGTGACAAATTAATGCTCAGTTTAATAACGGAAATTGTGCCAACTGCTTCACTTTGAAGTTTAGGAGATTTAAGAGATGCTGTGAATAAGCAGGTGAATAAGTGAGTTCGATCGAATCAGTAAGTTTATTTAATCATTCGTTACATGTAAAAAAGCGAAGATAAGTTCTCGCTAAATTCCATACGTGGTGAAAATGCAATATTTAACAAATGAAAACGTTCGATTAAACCTTAACTGGCGAGGTACTCGTCGATTAAATGCAACGACGTGGTTCTTTCGACGAAATTCGTTCTGTTCCAATTTGCAACGGTGACCGAAGCCTTCGATTTTTCGGACGTAGAGGGCGCGCTTTTCCCTCCTGCGGTCAGTTATTGGTTCTCTTAATCCCTTAAGGCGGCCATATTGTCGTTCACATCGGTGGTCTTCATTTGAACTTTGTGCAGTCTCGATTTATGGACGAAACGGGACCATCAATTGTGACAAAAATGGGGCAGATGGTAATATGTGATTGATGGGGGTTTAATACAAGAGCGCCCCTATCGGGCTGCAGTCACATAAGTTGATTTAGGAGCTAGTGTTTCGTGAAAATGAACATCCAATAAAGACCCCAAACGGGCAGAAATTCCTTAGGGGCAGGCTGGGGCGTCACCCCCTTTATTGGCGGAGGGGGAAATTTGGCTCCTCCCCCTAACAGTTTCCGCATCCTGCTGTTGGATGGCGCTGCCTGCAAGAAACTCTCCATTTCATTCTTTCAGCTATTATGACAAATTTTAGCCCAAATTCAATAAACGTCACTTTTATGAGAATTTCTTCACCTATTAGCTCGTCAACTAGGTTTTTTGGCGTGTTTTATTTCGTGAAATTCATTTATTTGTCTCTTTAACGATCTAGTTTTTTTCCCGACGTTAAATTGGGCATAGCTGCACCACTGCCTTGACATTTTAAGACTGCAATTTCTAGAATTTATTTTATTTTCGTGGCGCTATGGCCGTTAAAAATGCGATAAGAAATCTGTCATTTGATCAATCAAATGTTTAATTATTTGCCTCCTTAAACCGGGCGCACTTAACCTACAGCTCCGAGCGAGCACATCCTATTTGGAGAAGTCGTATACTCACCCTGTTCCGCCATTAAAATTTTTCATTGCCTGTAATGAAAAAAAACAACTTGTGTAATATTGAAGGTTTTCTAACATACCCCGATCAAAGTACTTGTATCGTACACAACGCCATCTTGGTCTCTTTTGGTTTCTTTAACGGTATATAATGGCGACGGGAAGTAGCATGCTAACTTCTCAACTTTTAAGAGGAACTCTCTTTATGCGAATTTCTGATAGCACACTGTAAGTCAAAATCAAGCGATTGGAACACAGCTGAACGCATTTTGGAACACAATATGCGTTCCAAGAATGAAT
>JAQGAO010001908.1:0-21966 GCA_034697705.1 Ommatoiulus sabulosus | reverse complement strand
GATGACAGTTTAAGCACAAGGTGACATCCGGACGTCCACTTTCCTCGAACCCCTCCCCCCTTTTCCGGACGTCCTTTATGGATGACCTCTAAGTCCAAATTTGTTTGTATGTACATTACCAAACTTTTAACTATAGCTGTTACATGCATGGAAATGGCATGAAACAAAAGCCATTTCTCCAACATTTTTAGAGATTTTCAAATATCGCATTTGGAAGTAACGTGTTGTAGGAAAACTATAATTTCCATGATCAAATAAACCTGCAGGTAATATTCGAAGATCGGATCATACACAGTATATATTTTCGGATTAATTACATTAAAGTTGTAAAAAAAATTGTAATGAACATGCAGTCGCTCGAACTGTTTAAAAAAAATTTATATGAAAATTACCAAAATTTTATTTAACATTTTTGACGTAATACGTTTTTGGGGAATTCTCACATCTTTGGTACTTTATTTTTAAAATTTTTAATAAGCATTTTTTTAAACTTAATTAAATTTGAATTTATATGTAATTAGAAATTTGCAACTTTGCATGTAGTATTGTTGCTTATTGTGATACATCCACATGTATATGAAGTGTTTATATTTTTCTGTTAAATTTATCATTTGTTCGGCTATTTTTATTTAAAATTTGTTGGAAAGATATTTTTGTACGAATTTCCTAAATTATTCATTTTGATCTATTTCCAAATTAGATCGAGCCCATTTTGAGAATTTTCTTTTTGTGATTTTTTTCCAAGATTCAAAACTGGCCGAGACGAACTGGGCATCTTTAAGCAAATGTTAATACCATTTATTTCGGTAACATTTTGGTTACTTTATCGATCAAGTAACCGAAAGGGGTCAAGCGCTTTACGAGTGCAGCTACATCGTGCTTGATTTTTGATTGGTTGTTGACCCGATGACGTCACGTTGTCGCCATGTTTTCCCGCTCCCGACTGAGAAATTTTCGTGAATCAACGTTGCGTAAACATTTCGATTAATTATCCGATTTGTGACCATTTTGCGTTTCACCCCTCAAACATCAGCAGCGCGACTTCATGCACCGTATCGCGTGGGTCAAGGGTCGCCGATTTCTGCAGCGGCCATTCGCGCACAATGCTCCTGTCAACAGTTTGCCAACGCGGACAACCGCAATGTTGCCAGACTTCAAACCTGCGCTTTTCTCCCCCTAGTATCGAAATTCCTGTTGTTTTTTTCAACCCTGCCACTCAACGATGTCAAAACTGGTGTCAAAAGGAACTTTTGTCCCTTTACCCCATTGCCCCTCAAGAGTGGGCTTATGTTCCTCACACCCCTGTCCTCCATATTCCCCACCCCTCCTTTCAACCTCCATTCTTTGGCCATCATTTTGTTGTGAAACGGTGGCGCTCACTCCTCGCCCTTTGACCTCCTCCCCCTTGACTTTTTCCCTCACTCGCGCCATCTGCCTGCGGTTTAACCAACAGTCGGATTAATTTGATGGCTCAGTTGGTCAATTGGGGAAAACCTCTTTTTTATGAACGACCCTTTTTGTCACCCCTTTCGAGAAAGCCCCTCTTTATCCCGCATAAAGTGTTGCTAAAGGTCCAATCAATTTTTTTTTTCTTCATAAAAATCCTTTGGGTTTGGGCACTTGAGAGATGCTTTCAAAGTAGATTTTCCTTTTAAAATGCTTTTGAAAAGGGAATTTCCCATGCATACGCTGCTCGTTCCGTTCGCACCTTTGATAAATTGATACGTGCATCACTCGCACGGGGCTTGTTGAACCCTAAAATTCCAGCAAATTTTCATGACATTTGAATTAGCTGGGTACGAATTCTTTAGCGGAACTCAGAAGCTTTACGAATTGTACTTTGGCAGTCTTGAAGTCACGTGTGCAAAAATTGGTTTAAAAACATTAAGCAAAAACGCATAAATGAAAAAACCTCAAAAGTGCAAACGTTTTCCTTGTCGGGTCGATTTTCACTTATCTATAGGTTTCAACTGCCTCTACTTTTAATACTGATATCAATGTTTCACACGTTACATAAAGTTGCTTACCCAAACAAAAGCTTTACGAATGGCACTTTTGGCATGTACTAGTATAGTCGTGAAGTTGGCACGCTAATTGATTTAAAAAAAGGTTCAATTCAATTCTTTACCCTGCAATCAGTACATGGGGGGCGTCCATTAATTACGTGAGGCGTTTAGGGGGGGAGGGGGTCGAGCCGAATCTCATACAATCTTACGTGGTGGAGAGGGGGGGGGGGTCTCGGCAAATATCACGTAATTTCTTTTTTCCGTAAACAACTGTAAAATTGGGAGAGAACTGGGTTAAATTAAGTAAAAATTAAATTAAGTTCGATTTTATTACTGTGATTCTAGACTACGTTCTTAGTAGTCTTAAATACTATAGTCTTAACTAGTCTTAAATAAAAATAATTAAGCAAATTATGTTTTTTTTTAAATGAATCCAACCCAATCAAGCACAGATTAACGTATTTACACTAAAAATACGCATTTTTAAAAATCTCACGTGAGATTATGGGGTGGAGGAGGGGGTCGAGCCAAATCTCACAACATCTCACCAGGGGGAGGGGGGGGGTCGAAAAATCAACAAAATCGCCTGATGTAATTAATGTCCGCCCCCATAGTACCATTTGGCAGGGGGATCATTATACAAATTAAGTCAGACTACATGTATAAGCAGTCTGGTCATGATGGACCACAACATCACAATTTAGTTAATTTTCCCATAATTACCGGGACTTTAAGACGAGGATGGGATGGGATGGAAAGACGGTCATGGCCGATTTAATATAGGAACTATCTCAGGTTATGCCTGTTCCTTTGCAGATTCAAACATATTCTACATTTCTTTCCTTTTTTTTTAAATAAATAAATATATAGGAATAGCACAAAATGGAGCATAAAATGCAGGAAAGCGTCATTTCTCGTGCATTTTAAAATTTGTTTTGATATTTACAACTGCACAAAGATAGCGAAACTGGCTTTCATCTATTCGAAAAAATTCTGAACATTGAGAAATCACAAGCTGAAACAAAATGGCGACTCTCAATACAGACGACACAAAATGGCGGCCCAGGAATTAAAACAAAGATGGCGTCGCAAGCAAGAGACACACGTGGAAACAAGTTTACCGTTTTCTCAATTGAGGTAAGGCGTTTTGTTTTCTCAACAAAATACAGACTCTTAAAATTGAAAAAAACAGCGCAAACAGGAGACAAAACAGCCACTCAAAAATCTGCTAAACAAGTTGGCGGTGCAAAGTGAGACATTAAGCGCAAAAACCAACATGGCGTCGCCAGCAGGATGGAGATAATTTCCAATGGCGTCGAAAAACAAAATGGCGATTTCACGCGACGCTAAATCCGGTTTGGGGAAATCCCCGCTCGTTTTTTACCATATAGGAGTCGGGCCGCGCGGCGTACGCGAGCGAGGCGCGCTAATTAGCGGGGCGTAATGACTCGCTTAACGCCAATGAAACGCGGCGCCGAAGCGCTAAACTGCGCGGCTGAGCCGGTGCGCCATTGGCCGAGCGAGCCGCCAATAACTTTCGCCGAAGCGCCGCGAGGGGGCGTGCGTCGACGCGCGCGACTCTCAGCGCTAACCGATTACGCCAGAAAACGCGCGTCGCCACCGAGAGCGCGTCGGTGCGAAATTGAAGAAAATCGCGACTTACGAAGCGGCCATCTTGCCACCCCTCCCCCTTCGACCTCTGACCCTCGACCCTCACACTTGGCTCGATGCCCTCGCCACGTGATGCTGGCAATTACGTCGTGGTGGATACCCGCGTGTGCGCTATAACGCACGGTGATCCTGCTTCTCGAAGATGCTGCATGCGTGCACGCAACGTTATAAGGCAACGTGTTAGCACCATAAAATAACTCGCTTCGTCGCTCAACTTTTTGCTGCTCTTGCCTTAAAATAACGCGTGAACTGCGTTGCCAGGACGATCAGACTGCTCACAGAGTTTTCGCAACGTTGCGAACTGCGTCATATACCGAAAATTGGATTTGGGAATCATTTGCAATATTGCGAGCAATCTATAGGATTTTCACGAACTTGCTAATAAACGAGGATTGGGATTTTGAACTGAAGGCGCTGCTGCTTAAGAACGTGTCGTTGACAGACTTGATGGACGTCGGAATGTGGACTCTGTCGTCGCAGTGAAGCCTGTATAAGAACGCATCGAGGCCCTGTCGAAAAATCCTTTAAAAGTCGGGCTACTGGGTTAGGACCAGCAACTATACGCACCGATTGCAACTTTGCGACAATTCGCGAATTTAAAACACGAGAATTGGAACCAATGACCTGGCCGCCATCTTGGATCCTCGGGTCATGACCTCCGACCTCGCGTGCTGCTAGTGTCCATCCCGTCCAGCACGAATGGACGCGGGCAGCAGTCCGGCGGCCAGCGAGCCCCCCTCGGACGAGGCCCCGGAGGACCTGCGGGTCAAGGACCCCACGGGGCTTCCGGGTCGAAGGTCACCATCAGCCGCCGGCCGACGGCATTGTCCCTCGCCATTGACCAAAGCGTCGCCTCCGAACCCCGCGGCGCCCTCCTTCTTCATCCGGGATATCTTGAGCAGCCAAGAACTGACCAGTGACCAGGGCGCGGACAAGGGCCTGGCTTACCAGCACCGGAAACGGGCCTTGGACTCCTGTACGGGTCTCGTGCGCGCGCCCCATCCTCTGCTGAGTCCCAATTTCGTGGGTCAGCCTCTCCCTGGGACCATCCACCGCCCCACGGCCCAGCATGCCTTGGGTCTGGGACTACGACTGGGGGACGGTGGCCCCCCAACCCCGCCCTCGCTCTCGGACCGCGGTCTCACGGACAGCCTGGACAGCGACGGACCTCCGTGCAGCGAGACGGGCAGCGACGATGAGGAGGGCAACAACCAAGGGTCCACGTCCGGAAAGAACAAAGGTAAGAGTAGAAATACCCTTTAAGGATTGGTCCCAAACTCGAAGAGGCGATAAGTGACACCTATACTATATAGTGTAACAGACTTCTGCACAGTTTTAAACGATTGAAAAATATTCAAATTGCTCCTCTTTGAAATCCCTCGCATATACTTTTTACAACGAAATTAAAATACTTCAAAATAAATTGCTAGAAATATACAACATTTACACGAGTTCACCCAATTTTTTTCATCAATTTGATCGACAATGTTTCGTATAGGGGTAAGACACTCCGACATCGTTACAGTATTTTCCTATAGTTGTATATGGCATGTGTCACTATCAGGGGAACATCATTAAGACGAACTCACGTATACGAATTATGCATCGTCCGACTTGAGATTTGTCTTAACGATGTTCGATTGTATATTATAATGTATATATGCCTGTTGTTATACAGCTGTACTCATTAACATACAGACCATTTTATGAACGAAACATGTTGAAAAACGCGTCCATGGCATACATGTATAAGGGCATCGCAATATAAACAAAATAATCAACAAATGTATTTTTATCGAATTAGGCATTATTTTCTGTCATGTTTATTCTAATTAAGCGGATGTCTTCTTTATATTGGTCCATTCTCGATATATGAATTTTTCGAAGCTACTTTTAGGCATAAAATTAAATTATTTCAACATTGTATACATTCAGTAAATACTGCAGATGTATATCTGCAGTATAGGCATAAAGGAAAAATTGCCACGTGCATGCATTGATCACCAGATGGCGCTTTAGAATTAAAATGAAGTTTTGGACTCTTTTACATTTAAGGCGTGCAAAATTGAAAATTTCCATATGATATTTCCTTTCGTTATATCTGAGAACAAAATAGTCGAAAATATTACATTTAATAGCTATAAAGTTATCTTCGACAAAATTCTCGAACCATGCATTGCGACGCCATTTTAAGGACTTTCTCCAGTGATTATTATCTGCTGTCTGCAATGTATCGTGACACGTGCTGTCAACAGTTATGGAAAAGCACAAGCAATGATATAATATTTCACCAATTCTTGGACGTTCAAAATTGCGTTGTTTCATCAGCATAACTTGTTGCTCTTGATGCGTGAATGCTTGTATATAATTTCAATTTTGTGAGCATGCAGTTTTACTAGAAAATAACGACACAAATTAAAGAGAATAATTAACGCAAGTATTTTCAAATTGGAAACGACAGCAACAATATTTTTCTTAATTGATGTTGTATCAATTTGTAACACGTGTTAAAAAATTGCATTTAATATTTATATTTAATTAGATTTTATATAATTTATATTTTGCATCATGTCTTAAGATCATGCAACACGCAAAGAAATTAACACGAGATCTTAAGCCAAATTACTTCTGACAACACATGCACACTTTCAAACAATGTCTAATTGACAAAGCAGTTACAGTATACAGTATAGTAACTTCCCCAAGTTGAGTAATATGCCTTACAGTGTAAATCACTGTTATACACAACAAATCATGTTTAACTATATTTAAGATATATATATATATATATATATATATATATATACTGTATCTCAATGGGACATGGTCGATGCTCACGAAGAAACCGCAGTCTTAAATTTTATTAAATTATACGGTCAATAAAAATGACATGCATGCCTCATCGACTCCTGCAGCTTCCTGATTTCGAAGTTGTCCCCATCTATAGCTGGTTGAAGAATTAACAGTGATTGAGTCCCATTTTGCTTTAAATACTGATCTGGTAGCCAATTAAATATAGCTCACAAAAACTGTGTGAATATTTGCTTGCATTGAATTACTACAGAATTATGGTTTCCTACAATTAATTGGTCAATTCTCATGCTAAAATATGCATATCGAGTGAGTCAGTCTCATTGAAGCATTGAAGCGTTGCATCACGAAGTTGTGACTATATATAAAATTAAAACTTCTTGTGGTAGTCATGACCTATAGCTATGTAGACATGTACATGTATTTTCCAAATGGACCATGCTGCATATTTTTTTTAAGTAAAATCAAATTGCTCTATTATTTGAGGTTGGATTAACAGGGGTTTATTTTATATTGCTATATGTATATGGTCAGGATTTGTAAAGATCTATACATGCATTTGTTATTTATTTTATAATGTATTAATGACACACTTTCGAGGTTTGTTTCAATTTTTGGAAACAATGAAAATTATTGATCTGAGAAGACGAGAATTTAAAAACTCTTCTGAAATCAGCAAGAACGTTTTAGCAAATTTTGAGCACGATAAAAGAATTAAACATTTCGAAAATTTAAATTCTGGATTCATATTTCTGGTTATAAAACACTTAGCAAAATAAAGAGAGGTTATACTGTATATTATATATAGTTTTGATATTTAGTTATACATACATTATATCATTTACAAAAATCACGTATTTTTAACATGTTATATAGCTTTTATACATGCCTTATGGAAATGTGGTATACATGCAAATAAATACAAATTCTATGACGTCTTCTGCATGCAAAATATTTTAAAATAATCGAAATCCATGCGCATATTTTAACAGATCACATGTTTCCAACGTGTAAAGCATTATTTAGCAATATATAGCACGTTGATTTCCGACTATACAACGCACATTTTTGCCTGCATGCATGCAATTCACGCGCATGTTTTATGAAGTCGACTCCATGGATGTTAAAATATTGCCGACCCAAACGTCTTTAATAGGTTTTTTCAACATTATTTTACTTATAAATGCGTAAAATATATATAATGCATGCACATGTGCTTTGGACATTTTCACTTGTTAAGTTATACTTTTCACGTATAGAATGTGGCAGGTTTCTACAAATTCGAGTGCTAAGTTAAAATAATTCAAATCCAACAATTTCTAACACTGTATACATGTATATGCATTGCATCATGCATGTTTTACATATTGTATACATACTTTTTCCAAAGGACGCTATTCTGACATGTCAAAAAATGCACTATTTTTTAGAAAATGACACGCAATCGTGCAGGATTACGCAAGTTAAATTGGTTTAAAATGACATATATACAATTGCATATACGCGTCTTTAACGCACATCACCTTTTAATATAAAATCTTTAAAACATTTTGTTATAGCAAATATATGGTTCAAAATTGCCATTTTCCAAAAAGCAAATTTTTTAATTTGAAACATTCATTGCATTTATCTACGGGAAATAGACCCGACTAAATAGGATATTTACACTAAAATGTATAAATATTAATATTTTTTTTTTTAAATTAACTTAGAAAGAACGCAAACATTTCCATCCTCCCCCCAAATATTCGTGTTTACATTTTTCATTCTATCTATATAGGTATATTTATTTTCAAATAAACAAAAATAAATGAAATGAATGAAATTAAAAAAATGAAAGAATTACAATTTTTAAACAAATTAAGAAAATGAATCCTTTTGCAAAGGAGAAATAAACCATGAAGTTGTAAATACTTTCAAAAACGAAAGTTTGTATATTGTGTTATAATTTCTATCATTGCAGTTGATCGCCTTAACTAGCGATTAAATTTAACCCGAGTTTGATGCACGCAACCGGGTATCAAATTCGCGGAGGCCGCGAGGGCGTATTCGAGAAGTAATCACGGATCCCACGGGAGTTTAACTCCCTTTCAGTGCGTCAATTAAGCGCACCTTTGTTGCCTCCATTGAAAAGGCATGCAAGGACGCAAGAAAAGGAACCACAAAACCTTAATTTGGCAAACAGTGACAAATTGCTTCTTTCAGGGCAACATAATGAAGACTGTTGTTGGCCGTAGCGGAACACGGATTCCCCACCTTAATGGCCCAGCATTTAAAAAGAGACCCCCCGGGGGGCAACCCCCTGACCTTTGATCCCCAAAGTACTTGCGTGCGAGCCCAGCACGGAGCAATATCTCGTCAAATTTAATTAGGCTAATGTGTTCCCATGATGGTTGTGAAGAGGACAGCGATGTGAGGGGGGTTGCATCTTATAAATGGTTATACAGGTTGCACCAATCCCTTAAGCTCCGCGTACCCACTATACGGCAAACAAAAACCACAAACGACAAACGGCTCGCCCAAAATCTGTTTGTCCAGATTAGTTTCAACAAACGGAGTGTTCACACTATTGCAAACCATTTTCAACAAACTCATCTGCTAAGCAGACGATTTTCAGGCAATCATCTGCTTAATCATATACTTGTGGAACATTATTTCACGTGCGGACTTTTTCTGTTGGGGAAAATGTCATGCTGATATATCCACGAGCAGCAAACCACGTGAATACCGTATTCACACTGGGCAGAATTCTCTCTGCTGCAGCTATGGCGCATGCGCACTTTGCTCTGTTGCATGCTCAGTTCAAGTGTAGTTTGACACACTTCTGCCCAGTGTGAATACGGCATTAGTTCTGAAGTGAAACTAACCATTTTTGTTCCTTTGATGTTACCGACACTCGCCACTGCAGGAAGGACAAACTGTTTGTACTACATGTAGATCAATTTTTGGTTTGTTCGTTGGTCCGAAACTGTAACATTTTTTTTCGCAAACCAATTGACAAACCGTTTGTCGTTCGTGGTTTTTTGTTTGCCGTTTGTCGTAGTGGGTACGGGGCTTTATAATCACTCAGGTATAATTAGACCGATCTATAACCTCATACCTGCAATGCTAACATTTATAATAATACTTTGGTTTTATGGAAGGATTCAAACTTCTAGATATATTTTTTTACATTTTATTAATTTTTAACATTGGGTATGCGGTTGTTTTTAAGATGATAACGGTTGTTTCCCCAAACCAAATATGGTTGAAATAATGAAGGCTGTACATGCTAACACCTATAGGTTTTTATGGAAAATAGTGCACCCAATTTAATAAGCTGAGGTGGGATTATGATAGAAACATTTAGCCAACTCCCCCCCCCCCTTAATACAAGCGCCATATAGTGCTATTTGCGCATAGAATTCACATTTCTATTGAGACTATCTCCATTCTGCATCCTGATTGGTTGAAAAAGCTGTGGGCGCTTCATAGAAATAAAGCCACTCGAAGGCAACGTTTTCTTCATAGTTGCTCGGTAAAACAACCTTTTCACCCATGCTGTGATCGTAGCATGAAACTACTGACAAGCCATGTATGCTCGAACTATAGTTTTCTAAATGCACAGTACAAACACTTTACTATGAAATACAAATTAACAAAATTAACTATTTTATAATCATTGGATCAACTGGATTCGTCCAGCAATTGAATGATAGAGGTTACTAAAACGTCCTAAGTCCGATAGAAAAGTAGCTTATTTTAGAACGTTTCATTTGCCTATCATTCTTGTACAATGTACACGTACTTCGTATGGTATACACTGTTAAATGCATATTAGCTGCAATGACTATGCGACTAAAATTTCTGTCATCAGTATATGACTTACAGTAATTTAAAATTAAAGAATGGAAAAGTGGGTGAACGTGAAATTCCCAATTTCTAATTAATTCCCTTAGTTATTCAGAGAAGAAAAAAATTCGAACATTGATAATCATCGAAAAACTTCCCAAATGGTCCACTTTCTTAATTTACCAAATGGATACGAATCACTTATGAATCAATTACGAATCACTTATGAATCACTTATCTAAAGGCGGTGTGACTAAACGTAACGGCAACACTGCACGTCCGCTCAACACCGACTATAACTCTGTGTACATGTACATGTAGTTTTCACAATGTCCCATTTTCTCACATAAGCACAAAGTTTTCATCCATCCTAAAGTAGACTAAACCCCATTCCCATGGTCTGAAACTCTTTTGAGATAAAAAAGGGTATAAATGTCACGGCAACACTGACATTGGGACCCCCTGGTGACCAATAAAAATGGCGGCACGCGCTTTTTCCTAACCTCGTTGTGACCGGGCCACAAAAGGGTAATTGGCAGCTGAAAAATTCAAAAACCTCGTATCATTGTGGTGGCATTAGTCGCAACCAAAAACTCATTAAGCGGATTAATTAAGGGAGGGCATCGAAGCACGTCGCCCCAGACACAGGTACAAATCGAAAGAGCCTTCTCAGGGGGACCGTAAACGCCACCAAATCGCTATTTAATTGGAGTTTTAACTTTTCGCCAACGTCTCGTTTATGGCGCCTCTGCTCGTTGTAAGTGGGTTATGCCCCCTGGTCTTTTATGGCCCATTCGCAGCTCTGCAGAAGCAACATTATACGTAAATCCTAACCACGAAGTACTTAAAATTCTGGCCATTTCACTTATTAATTTACACACGCAGGGCTTACGGCTAAATGACCGGGTAATCTAGCCGATTTTAGTGACGAATGACGCTAACGACATCGCATGTCGCGCAAAACTTTATGGTGATAAATCTGCGTGGGCACACCTTTGAAATCCAACCATTTTCATTCGTTTAGCGTTGAGTTGCCACCATATTTTATACCTGTCATTCGGGGCGTATTAGCGATGATTTTGAGACTAGCAGAGGTGCTGCGGGCTAGTGAATTTCTAGCACAAAACTAAACTGTTGTCCCACGTCAGGGAAATCATGAATCAGAAACGAGCTAAGAATGACCGGAAGTGCGTGTCGTTTCGTTTGAGAAAAAAAAATATCCAGCAACCGTCGATTATACACTTGTATATACTGTTGTTTATTTTTATAGAAGAAAAAAAACTGATGGAAAATACTCGCAAACTGTAAATTGATGATAAACTAGTAATGGATTGATATTCGTATACGTAGTAAGGCATGTAGCATGCATTGTTTTTGTATTTGCGAATTTGAAACAGATTATACACGTATCATCAGCTTATAGTCTGATTATTTTTATTTGGGTGACTATACAGTCAGATATTTTACAAAGTTTTCATTGTTTAAAACTTTAAACAAAACTTGCACATATAAATCATAACTGTTATATTTTGCGCGTATACAAGACAAAATGTCGTGACACGAATTTTCTATCAAAATACTATATACAAAGTTTCAGTTTCCTCGAGTGCTTGTTAGATAGCGTGTGTCAAAACGCTCGGTTGATAAAGCTTGATTTTCGTATAACGGATAAAATCAATATATTGCTTGTTCAAATAACGTAACTTTTAGTTAATTGGGACACCTCGGTACTACACTTGTACATAATGTACAGTAAATCAATTGAACGACTGTCTGAAGCAGAGACACTGTTTATCCAAGAGTTATACACCGAAAATGTAAAAGACATATACAGTAGCAGTATACCATGTATTTTTTTAAAAAATGCCCCGGTTTCAAAAGCTCGCGAGGCAAATAAAATGCAAGAATTAAAGCTCAAAATATTCTGAATAGTGCATACGCAGCAAAATAGTCGTTAAATGGCTGAATCAACTTTAAAACTATATAACGTATACTGTAAACTAAACATTGATTAAAGTTTAAGCAAGTATTGTGAAAGTAAGAAACTTTTTTTAAGAAAGATTCATTTAAAAATATAATGCATGTACGTATTACTAAAAAAATCCCATTTTGTACTCGGCATAGTTTCTTTCGTAGTTTTGTAACACGAATAAGTAATTAGCTGCGCAATTTATTCGAGGATTCGCCATTGAAAGTGTTATCCAATTTGCCTTTTTTCGTTGTTCCCCATTTTGGTATACATGTACAATCAACACAAACTACAGTGTATATAATGAGTTGAACGAAACAGCAATGGAGGAGTCCAATAAAGGGAAATTGGTTTAATGTTTCAGAATCAGAATTTTTCGATACTAAATATTTTGGCAAAAATTAAATATTTTAAATAGATTATAGATATAATGTTGTACCATTTTTATAAATGTTTTGACAAGAGAAAAGGCAGACGAATTAAAAATGTCTATTTAACATTCGAACCACGAATATCCCCCTCATTAATTTTAAATTAGAAAAATCCCTGGAATTTAAAAATAGCGCCATTTAGAGAGATCAATGCACGCAACAAACTGACGTTTTTTATTCATTTAAAATTAACATGCATGTGGGAAATTTAAAAATGTGAAAATTCACAATTTCTATAATTACTGTATTTAGCCTACCTTCGCTAGAACCTATACCCTTATTGACAAGAAATGCATTTGAAAATACACTATACAGAGCAACATATTATACGTATATAATGAATTTCAAAATTTCTTTCGCATAATTGAAATTTCCTTTTTAAAACTTTCTTAAAATGCCAATATTATAATTTTTAGCATTGCGGGTTTATACCGCAACCAAATATCTACCCCGATTAACCGGAATCTGCAGTACTATCGTGACCAGCGCGCATTTGCGTCTGGACATAACGGCTTTGCTGAGCATATATTTGCCGAACACTACGAATTCACGCCTTTGGGGCCCCGCTTTTACGAGCCATAAATTCGACTCGCTGATTTTCCAATCTCCAAAAATGGCGGCATGCATGCCATTGAGCCATATTTCAAAAAAGAAAACATTTCGCCATTAAAAGTACGCATTGATTTGGCGTTTTGAGCCGAAGCGCCGTTGCCTCGCCGGGCAATTACCGTCCCGTCCACCCCTCCTCAACGCTTAAACGAGCTCGTATATAACATAATAGGCTTTTAATTAAGCGGCCATGCGCCATTAATACCAGAGGGCGCTCGGACGCTCCCGTGTGAACGGAAGGTGCGTCCATCACTTCCTGCTGCCGTTAAGAGCGCGCATAAAATTGAAATTAACGCCCTCTCTTTTTATTTATGTCTCTCCCCCTCTCCGCTAATTGTCCATGGTCTCGACTGGCCACTCGACTGGCCATAAGCGTGAGAATCCACGCATGGACATTGCGACTGCGTGGAGCGCCCCGCTACAGGAAACGTGTCAACTTCCAGTATTTTATCCTGGAGCGCAATAGGGGACAATGATTTTGCTAAAATTTCATGAACGTATATATATATATGTTTTCGGCATTTTAATACTGTATGTGTCTCTGAAGAGAGTGTATGTGGGTCATTAATTCTCTAGTGTTGGGCATAAAATTAAATAATTTTAATAAAGTATTGTGTGGTTGAAATCTAAACGCTATACATGTATTTATCTCGAAATATCGTTCAATTTGTGAAAAATTATGTGAACTCAAATTATTCATCATCATCATCATCATCATCATCATCATCATCATCATCATCATCATCATCATCTGAAGCCAGTGACAGGGCATCCATAGGACCATATTGTCCTATATTTGGATAAAATGTCCTATAAATCCTATATTTTTGTCATATTTCTACATGGTTGGCTCAGGGCCCATTTTCCGAGTAGAAATTTTTGAAAAATTTTTCACATTTTCGGAGTATAAAGTTGCAAAATTTTCTACGTTTTCCGTGTACAAATGTACACAATTTTCCTCGTTTTCCGAGTATTAATTTGCAAAATTTTCCATGTTTTCCAGGTACAAATTTGAAAATTTTAACAAGCTTTCCTAGTATAAATTTGCAAGCTTTTTCACGTTTTTTAGTATAAATTTGCAAAATTGTCCACGTTTTCCATGTACAAATTTTTAAAATTCTCTAGGTTTTCCGAGTACAAATTTTCCACATTTTCCGAGGAAACATTCGCAAATTTTCAACATTTTCCGAGGACAAAATTGTAAAATTTTCCAATTTTACCGAGCACAAATTTTAAACATTTACCGGATACAAAATTGTTACATTTTCAAAAAATTTCAAAATTATATTTATTTGTGTCAAATTTGCAAAATATGTCAATTTTTCACGTTGTCATTGGTTAGGGAAATTTTTTTAAAATCTGGAAAAGTCAGGGAAGTTAACTTGAAATTAAAATTTCTGTGGGAATCCTGAATAGTTTTTTGCGACAATGGTGAATGCGCTAATATTTCACATTTTACATTGTTTGGTGTTGTGATGTCCTATATTTCCTAAAAAATTTTCCTATTTTGTCCTATTTTTTGGGGCAAAATGTCCTATAAATCCTGTATAGTCGAGCTTAAAAGTGGCTAGGATACCTGCAATTATTGTATTCCATATTAGGAGTTTGTAACATTTCTGGTAAAATGTGGCTTCTGTTATTTGGAGACTTTTTATTTAAAAATAGCTTTTCTATAAAATCAAAGCAGTTTAAAATGTTGTTATGATATTCTTATTAAATATTTTCGTTTTTTCAGATTATACCAATTATTTTAAGTGTAAATTTCAAGTCATTCCTTAAAAATGTAGTTACAGTATAAAAGAATTGGGAGATTTTAATTTCAGGATCGTTCAGATACTGAATGGAAATTTGCAAGAACCAAGCTATGGCTGAGCTACTTCGATGAAGGTTCTACAGTTCCACCTCCTTTTAATCTAGTTCCGTCGCCTAAATCGATTTTAAGATGTTTGGGATGCTGCAAAAAAGACAAACAATTTCAGGTATTTAGCAGTGATGGCTTTTTTTTTTTAAAGTGAATTAAAACTATTGTCATTAAGACAATAGTTTAATATAGTATATGATTATATAGTATAATATTTTATTCATTAAGAATAAAATATTTTCTAAAAACACAGCTTGACAAAATTCATTTCATAATATATGTTGAAATCATAACAATGCAAATTTGTTTGACAGACATCAGCAAGTAAAACGTCATCCCCCAAAAAAAATTTAAAGCAACAAATCTTGCATTCCCTTTTCTAGAAGAAATACAGGGGCTATAAAAATGTCATTTTGATGAATTTTTAAATAGGACGCAGGCTCAGGAATGGAAGATTCACACCTTCGATATCAGGTAAATAGGTAGTGCTGCCTTATATTTAAAAATATACATTAGTCATTTGGAATGAATAAAGTATAAGTTGAATTGTTTCGTAACTTTCGAATGCTGTGAAAGGCTGTGGTTCAGGCCATCGTGTGGCGATACATAACTGCTCAACAGCGCAACCGGGAAATGTCAATTGTAACAGAAGATACTGTCAACGAAGTCAAGCAAGACATTTCAGCATTCCGATACGAGCTACTAGATGTTTTGGGCAAAAATGGAATGGAAGTAACCAAACGAGCTAATACGGTTCAACGACGGCGTAAGATTCCATTATGATTGAAATATTGTTTCTGTTGATTCGATCGAAATGCCCGAAGAATATATAGGTCTTATAGCAGTAATGTTTTATGGTAATGTTTAATTTTTAGCTTCGGCAGATAAGAAATCACGAGTATGGGAAAGGAGGCTTCTTAGCGATTTTTCTGTCGCACCAGTGGACAGCTGTTGTGTGGAAGAAACTCCACAAGGCGCTGAACAATCCCATACCAAATTCCAGCGCCTGGTCAGAAATATGGGCTCTAGTCAAAAGAAAACATCGAAATTATGGCGAAGCTTGGCTATGGCAGCAAGGAAAAATTCTGAAGTGATGCGAATACAAGAGGAAGATGCAGTGAAGGATCTAGAAGATGCACCAGCATTGCCGATTCCGAATCTAGAAGCTGCACCTGAATTGCTGTCTCAGAGCCTAGAAGATGTGCCTGAATTGCCGATTCAGAGCCAAGAAGAGACCACCAATGAAGCCGACATTGGGCTGCAGGTTGATGAGTGCAATAGGCCCAATTGTGAATTGATGCTTCAGAACGAATTAAAGTTTGATGCCAGTTTTACAACACCGGACCTAATGGACTCCGGACCCTGTCTAATGCCAGATGTTCCACAACCAGAACTATCCATTCCATCCATTATTCCAGAACTTCTGGAGCAGATGTGTGTTGCAGGGGAAGTTGCTAAAACAAATGAGCTTGTAGAAGCAGAATATCTCTCTGATCAGCCGCAAGCTGAAGAAAACCAAGTTGCCCAAAGTCCAATCTCTGAGTCACCATCTACAAGCCAAACAGGTAAGAGTTTGACTATGAATTATTATTCCATTAGAAAGTGAGTTGAGACCATTAAAATGGTACCCCTATAGACTTGAAAAACTCAGGGAACTTGAAAATTTCTGGGAAAGTTAGGGAAGAATGACTTATTGTAAAAAAGTCTGGGAAATTCAACGTATTAATGTTGTAACAATCCAAAATTAATGCTTCAATATGGTTAGCTCAGGGTCTATTTGCAAACTTTTAAAATATTTCAAAGTACAAATTTTCCACAGTTTCTGAGCACAAATTTGAAAAATTTTTGACAGTTTCTGGGAACAAATTGGCAAAATTTCCAACAGTTTCTTGGTCAACGTCTTCCGAGTATAAATTTTCAAAATTTTCAACTGTTTTCGAGTACATATTTGTAACATTCTGCACAGTTTCCGAGGAAAGATTTTTCAAAATTTTTGAGGACAAATTGTCGAAATTGTCAACCTTTTTTAAAGCACAAATTTGCCACTTTCACATTTTTTAAATATACAAATTTGTAAAATTTTCAGACAATTGTCATGCTAATTTCGGAAATTGGACATTATAAATATTGCAAAAATATTGAAAGTTGTCCTTGTAGATTTTTCAAAATCGTGTGAATATTCTTTTTGCCATTGGTCAGGGAAATTTGTTTTGAAACCTGGAAAAATCAGGGAATAGTCAGGGAAGCTGAAAATAAAATTTCTGGGGGAACCCGGTCCAATATCAGAGGCATTGCGTTTACAAGATTTGAAACTTCAGTTTTGAAAATTCGTCTAAATTCTTCATTTTTAAAAGAACACTGTTTACAAATTCTAAAAATAACAATGCTCTGGAAATTTGCCACCGGACAGGGACAGAAAGCATTCGTGGAGTAACAAGGATGTTATGCATGTTTGCCAACTTAAAAAGACTAAGGCGCTTTGCATAAAAAAATTAAACCCTTACTTCAGTCATATTTAAGAAAGAAAGTAATGTGTTAATGACCATAAATATCATAAACCCGATTATCTGTTATTTAAATGTTCTTTTAATAACTTCGCTCTCCCAATAAATATGTGCACCAGAACGTTGTAGCAGAACGAGTTATTAATTACTTATTATATTAAGTAAAATTCAGGACACATTTGCACAACATACGTATATCTAAAAAGGTCATATTTTTAAAAATATTAATGTCAGTTGAGGAATTTTTCATAATTTTTCCAAGTTTCCAGACCATACTTGCATCGAAATCAATACTATTCATAATCGTACCATTTTCACATTACACATAGTACTACTGTAGGCTGAATTAAAGGCATAATTATTCAAAACTATATTGAACCGTTTTTATATTGCAGATCCAATTGAACAACTTAGTGAAACTATGGCCGATGAAGTCGATGCCCTTATGGAATCACAAGATTTGGTAGATGATCAACGTCCATTGCTCCAGTCGTTGCTTAAGCCTACCATTGAAGAGAATCTTGGTGTGAGTAATTTAGGCTATGATAGTGCGTTTGATTCTGAAGAATGTGAAGTAAATCGTGGTACTCGGCATGAGGAGGACCCTACTACTTCTACTGGTACGGCTTCTAATCTTACTGTACCTCAAGTGTCAGTACTTATCCCTAATGTCGAAAACGTTAAAGTCATCAAGCGTAAATTTCAGGGTGCATGGTTCTAGAAATCTGATTATTGTTCCTAAAATTAGGAACTCCCCAATTTTCATTGAAAGTACGATGCGATCACACTTGTGCATGCCATTTATGTGGTGCGGTATCTGATGCAATCTGAATAGGGTTCATTATAAGAATATCGTTATGTAAAAGCTTAGAGATTATGAGAAAATTATAACATGCCATATAGGCGAAAAAAATTCAACAAATAGTTGCCCAAACAATCCTCTCTTGCAATGCGACCATTTGCAGGTTATTGGAAGTTTGTAACGCCATTGAACTACTGCTTTTTTATTAATTGGCAAAACAATGTTACCAACTCATCGTTGTTTCTACAGTGAACAAAACACATGAGTCAAAGCAATTAAAGGTTTAGCTTGGGATATCCCAAGAAATTTGTATGGCTCAGTTAAACCATGACTACTACTTTTTTAGATTTGCGAAAGAATTTTACCAATTCATCGTTGTTTCTAAAGTGAAAAAACGCATGAGTTAAAGCAATTAAAGGTTTTGCTCGGGATCTTCCAAGAAATGTGTATGGCTTAGTATTTTTGAATTTCTCTTTAATTTGAATGGCAGTTATACAAATTTTTATGAGATCCCAAAAATAAAGCTGTGCGAATTCTAGAGGTACTTGTCAAAATCCATACATTTTCGTTTCTTTGCGTTAGATGGAATCTTGTGCAAGTCTGTTTGACCTGTTACTCCTAAATGACGAGTTAGTCTATGTAATTATGATGAAGCAAATGTACGACCCATTAAATCTTGTCGAGTTTTATTAATTATCCATTTAATGTGATAGCGTCTTAATTTGTTCGCACCTTCTATGTGAATTTAACCAGTCGCTGCCAGCTTGCTTGGCATTTTAGCTCAGGATTCTCCTGAGTTTGGTAAATATTTGGGTAACCCCCGCTATAAGTTGGCACAGTTTCTTACTTGCCAACGAAATTGGCGTCAAGACCACTTTGCTGCCGACACATATACGCAATGAGCCACCTCAAAATAGAAATTGGAAGTTGGCTCGGGTTTAAAACTCAGCTGAAATGCTGAAGGCAGTGCGAGCTGAATGCCAACTGACGAATTAAGGGTAAGAATTAATGTAATTAACATTTGCGTGTCAATTGAAATAAACGATAATAAAATGTTCAATACGTTCTCTCTACTTCTAAGAGATGTGCCGTTTTAGCGTCTGAAATGTTTGGGTTAATTGATATTTGGTTAGTACTTCACTAACCATTGTAGTATTCTATTCTTTTTGGGCATCACTTAAGGGGGTCACCTGGTTGCCCATTTCCTATCATATATTGATGAATTTTTTTCTAGATCACGAGGGAAACAAATTGTGATTGGAAATTTCATATTTTGTATCTCCCTCGCGTTAATTTAAAAATAATAATATACAGGGTGGGCCAATAAAAAGTAAGCCAACTTTATAAAAATCAATAAAATGGTTATTTGTTAATGGAATTTAATGAAAATTTGTACAAATATTGGTGTTCTCTTTACTTTCGAATTGCCCTATTTCACGTTCTTTTTTAATGACGTAATCATTCGAAGCAGCGAATTTTGGACGCTTGGAATGAAATTGGAATGAACAACAATCGACGAGGCAATCGCCCAATGGCGCATGCACCTCAGGGCTTGTGTTTCCGCGAAAGCTGCTATTTTTGAACACAAATTGAAATAGGGAGTTTTTTGTATGCTATTTAAGTACACATGTACAAATTTTCATTAAATTCCATTTACAAATAACCATTTTATGATTTTTGTAAAGTTGGCTTACTTTTATTGTCTCACCCTGTATATTGATTTGATGGCTTATAAAAAACTTAATTGTTATCTGTTGCGTGTATCGTTCACTAGATGGCGCGCCAAAAAAATTGACGATATGTACAACAACTCGCATTTTTTCGAACCGGAAAAGTTCCTAACCATGATTGACATTTTAAAAAAAAAATGCAATTTGTACTCATCTTTTTATGTTTGAAATTTTCTCTATCTCCCACTCTTATCAACTTGGAAGGGCAGAAATCCAAATCATTTTGGAAATTTATTGTTCCTCACAAGGAAGACAGTGAAAAGATTACGTACTAAGTTCGTAAAAAAAGAAGGAATGTGTAATTTCAGTTCGTAACTCGGCGCAAAAAATAACATTAGATTTTTAGGATACTTTTTGGATACCTTTTTTTCGTATTGTTCTAAGTTTTCTCAATTCTAGAAAAGTTAAAAAATTTACGTTTGTTCCTAAAAAATAATTAAATTTGAAAGTATCTAAAACCTATGGCGTGAAAATCAAAAACAAAGGTTTTTAACGGACCATTTTGGATTCTTGTCAAATTTATTTTTAAAATATTTAAATTTTTCTAAAAACAAAATAACTTAAATCAGACGAGACGAATCAGCGGGTAAATGAAACTTGAGATTTTAATCCTTTCTTTAAACGGAAGGAATCGATAAACATAACAATTTTTTATAGTAAAACAAATTAATGAAAGGATAGTTAGCAATAAAATTAAAATGTTCAATTTTGAATTGCATGTACAGTGTATTTCCAAATTTTGACATCTTTTTTAAAACATTTAGTTGTACAGGCTGTTCATTCACTTCGTGAATTATGGCGAAAATAGTTCCAGGCATAAAATGAAATATTTTCATTAAAAATGTTTCTTTACAGTTAATCCTAAAGATCCGATATTATGTAATAATATAAATAATTGTAACATTTAAATTACATAGCACTTTTTTTCAACAAAATTACAATGCTTGATTAAATTTTAAGTTAATGCCTGAAACATTTATGAACATAAAATTTAAATCTCATAGTTTGAAATTTCCTCCGTTATCTATGGGCTCAAAATTAAGGGTACCCCCAAACCTGGAAAAGTAAGGGAACTTGAAAATGTCTGGAAAAGTCAGGGAAGAACGGCTTATTTTGAAAATGTCAGAGAAATTCAACGTAGTAATGTTGTGGCATTCCAAAATTAATGTTTCTTCATGGTTAGCTCAGGGTCCATTTTCTGAGTGAAAATGTGCAACATTTTCCACGTTTTTCGAGTACAAATTTTGCAAAATTTTCGACGTTTTTTTTCAAATACTAATTTGCAAAATTTTCCACGTTTTCCGAGGACAAAATTGAAAAATTTCCCATGTTTTCCGTGTGCAAATTTGAAAACGTTTTCACGTTTTCCGAGTACACATTTGCAAAAATGTCCACGTTTTCCGAGTACAAATTTGCGAAATTTTCCAGGTTTTCCGTTTACAAATTTGCGAAATTTTCCACGTTTTCCATGTACAAATTCGCGAAATTTTCCACGTTTTCTGAGGACAAAATTGAAAAATTTCGCGTTTCCCGTGAACAAATTTGCAAAACATTCCACGTTTTCCAAGTGCATATTTTTCTTTTTCATTTTTTTTATATTTTCTATGTTAATTTTCAAAATTTTCATGAGTAAATATTGCAAAATATGCACATTTTTGACATTTTCATTGGTCAGGGAAATTTTTTTAAAACCTGGAAAAGTTAGGGAAGTTGAAAATGAAATTTCTGGGGGAACCTTGAA
>JAQGAO010001907.1:0-21968 GCA_034697705.1 Ommatoiulus sabulosus | reverse complement strand
AAGGAGGGGAATAGGTTGAGTCACGGACACAATGTGGACAGGGGGAAGGAGGGGGTATGACCAACTCGGACGTCCACTTGATAAAAAATAATGCCAAATAAAATCGGTTCCCAAAGTAAAAGGGAAATTGAGCGCAATATCGCATATATAGGTGGGTTATAAATTGCAAAAGTCAGTAAACAGGGTACCCCCAGTCCTGGAACACCTTTAAAAGTCGGAGAACTTAAAAGCACTGGGGTCCATTTGCTAACTTTCAACTTTTCCCAATACAAATTTGCAAAATTTTCATTTTTCTCGAGCATTAACTCGCACAATTTTCAACCTTTTCCGAGGACATCTTTACAACTTTTTCCATGTTTTCCCGAGGACAGATTTGCAACATTTTTAACTTTTCTAAAGGCCAAATCATCAACATTTTCAACTGTTTTCGAGTATAGATTTGTAATATTTTCAGCAGTTTCCGAGGAGAATTTTGTAAAATTTCCAACAGATTCGGAGGACAAATTTGCAAAACTTTCAAAATTTTCCGAATGCAATATTTTTTAAAGTTTCGCAAGTCCGAATGAGGGGAAGGGAGGGAGGGGGGGGGGTCTTGATTGACCGGACACACTGCGGACGAGGGTTAGGGGTAGTCCAATTTTGGGCAAATTTTGCGTACGTTCTTTTTGAATGACCCCTAACCTTATAAATTAAAAAGTTGTTGATTCCCGCGGGAAATTCTTACTGGAACGCTTCATTATAAAGAATCGCGTTAAGAAGTGCGTTTACACCATTTTCCACATTTTGCGAGGGCATATTTTTTTTTCTGCTGAAAATCCGCGATCCGTTGATTTCACGCCAACAATGCTGGAAGGGAAGGTTGCTAGCAAACCAAAGAGAGCGATATGTCTTTGTCTGTCTTGGCATGACAAATAACCATGGTGAAATCAAGGGTGGTTGCTCGAAGCTAATTAACGGCGGCTGAGGGTATACTCCAGTTGCCAAATTGTGCTGCTAATGTGCAGCGGACTGCCTTTTAAGATATCTCGGGCGTTCTGAGCTGTTGCCCAAAACAACACCGTCCACGCCAGAGTACCTTAACCTCTGCTTTGGCGCAACAATCATTGCAGTAATTGGCAGACCGAGAGAATTTCAATGTCTGAATAATTCAATGGCACGCATAGAATCGGTGCAGCTGAAAGTTGCGTATCCCAATTGGCAGGTCATGAGGAACACCCATAACGTGGGCGCACTCAGCCATGATCCGTACCATTCATTCATTAAACGTCGCATGGCGTTATCGACGAACAATTAACGCAATTAAAAATGCTGATCGACGCCTGCAACGCCCGTTCACGTCATCGCGAATGAATGCAAATATGCAAATTCGGGCATCTGATTCTAAATATACGATCCAGTCCACGTACGACGATGAGGATCTATTACGAATTTCATCCGCATAAAAGCCCAACATTGTTTTTTTTACTCTTAATACGAAGCACGCCGAGTGCTTACTCATCTTGCTCGTTCGGAGGGAGAATTTTGTTTTTAATATCATAATTGTAGACACGTTTCGCTCGGATGCATCCTCGTGGGTGCAACCAATTAAACTTTAATATTCCACTTATTTAGAGTTACTGAGCTGTGCCCGAGAATGTAAAGCAACAAACCCTTTCGAGAAAAATCTGGCAAATGAAATAGTTGCTCCTAGCCAGGGGACGAAGCATTAATGATGCTCACATTCTTTAATTTGACACCGAGACCATGATCTTTGTGATTCCTGCGCAAGAGCAGGAAGCATTAGCACGTCTATTTTGCAGCAAATTTTGCAAAACGTATGAAGTATATTTTATCAGATACGAGGGGTGTTCTTTAAGTTTCCGCAATCATTTAAAAAACCGGCTGTGTGGATTTTAATGAGATTTATAGGAAAAATTCTTGCATCATTCCTGAACATATTTCAACGTTATAGGACGTGTTTCAAAAATGGTAGGTGCTTAAAATTGGAGCGCAAAGATGGAGTCCGAGGATATAGTGGCTCAGCAGCGTTTTTAACTTTTGAAGGCATTTCAGGAGCAGAAATGCGTGACATGTTTAAGGTCCGAGTAATGTCCGAACGTTCGGTCTAGGAGTGGATTGAAAAGTTCAGAAATGGACGGACAAATGTGAAAGATGCTCAGAGAAGTGGACGTTGAGTATCTGTCACAAATGCTTTGGCTTAATCGTTTTTATGAGCTAGGCATACACTCGCTGCCTGGACGATGGCAAAAATGCAACTTCCAAAATGGAATTTTTTTTAATAGTAGAAGACGTTTACTTGTATCTCTCTACTAAATTTCATTAAAATTCATGCAGCCATTTTAACAGCACAAAAATTGCGAAAACTTAATGAACACCCCTCGTATAACACGCATGCAGTGTCACGTGTAATATTTAATTTCTACCAGATTTTTCCATTTGGATCAAATAAGCCAAATGCAATATACAGCACGGGTTATGCTATTATGACATTTTGCTTCACATTTTGGCAAAGTGAAAGAGCGTGCTTTTGCATATACGATATACACAATTTTTCGGACACACCTCGTATGTATTACCGAAGCGCTTGCCCCAAAATGGAAATAAAGAGGTCGTATATAAGTCTAAGCAGATGACAACCGCGTAAACTTAAATATTTATTCATATACTAGCTGCATATACGTGCAAATCTTAATCAAACCCAGAGAGAACTTATTTCCACGACTACGACAAGTTTTTTAAAGAATCTAACTGCACGCAGCAGCAATTGCTGGGCTCGATCCTACGCTAATATAAGAGCAAACAAAATGCCAAAAACACAACGATATATATACGTTTTATGTACTGCATACTGCAGATACTATTTTCAGTTATTGTTCTCACGTGTTCACGACCAAATCTACTTTAAAAATAACCATTCCGGCGATAAAATTGTTGAATTGTTGCATCGATAGACCAGACATATAGGACGACACTGCAGTCGCACGAACTGGAAACTGCATGCATTAACGTATGTACAGCAAGGTATACTTGAAGTACATTTTCATGGCGCATCGAGCATTGTTTGGCGGAACAAAATGGACGCTTCACGTCAGAGAAATCTGATTTCTGAACATCAAAATGGCATGTTTCGCTTATTTTTTTTTATTCGTTTCGAGTTGACGGGTGCCTTCGGGGGCCACATTCCCATCTTTTTTGCCACCTGCTTATCTCAACCAAACACTGGGTTTGCGAGGGGATCATGAGGGAACTAGCTGGCTGCACGTCAATTTCACAATGGAACTGACTGTCGGTTGATTTTTTTCGTCTTCCCCCTGCAACAACCTCAGATATTTCGTATGTCCATACGGTGTACTTAATTTTCCTTAGCAACATTACGTTCCAATCCTCGGCACCTTGTTATCCCGAGAAGCCAAATTGTCGACTTTATAAATCTGTAGTGCAATTATTTTCTCATGAACTTAAAGCTATACGTCCGCACTGGAGGAAACAAAGAGGAACATTTTGTTGGTAATTGCTGCCGGTTGTTTACATACATTGTTTTATATATAAATATATTTTTTAGATAAATTGTTTTATCTATATATTTTTTACAAAAATTGTTAAGTACCTAAATTATTTACATAAGTTTATGAAGTTTGTTTTCAGAAACAACTGGCAGCCTATTATATATAGCAACAGAAAGTTCCTCGCTGTTTCCTCTATAGTGTGGACGTAGCTTAATTAACGAGCATTCCAACAACTAGAGAAAAACGTACATGTACATGCATGCATTTGTTGTGATGCGTTATTAAAAGTTGATAATCTAGGCCCTGGTTTCGTATAGTAAAAACTTTAAAGTACAAGTAGGCCTACGTGTTTTTTAAGTTTTTAATTACATTTATTTTATTATTATTACCCGTTCAGTCGTGACCAACCAACCCTCAAAGACTTCATATGCCAACTTCCTCCAAGATTTTCTATCTAGCACGGCTTTGGTTACATACAAACTTTTTAATTACATGTACCTGTACATCTTGATGTTGCAACCGTAAATTAAATTGTCTAAATTCGTTCGAATTCTTTTTTATAGGCAAACGCTAGAAATTTCAGATTACACGTGTCGATGTATATACGAGCGCTGTTTCACAAAACGCAGCATAATATCTTATCAGAAATGACCCGATTCTGCGTGCTATTTTTAAATCTAAAAATTCGTTGGTGGTCGGGAATTTTGTAGGCAAAAATTATGTTTTATGTGTTTAGCATTCCAGTCGAATTCCTTATGGACAGAGGGGGAAGAAAAACTGATTAGTCAGGAACTCTTACACTGGGTCAAATAAAACTACGTTATATATACCCCGAGAAAAAAAACATCAACCCTTTCCCTCGAAAATTAATTTCAAGCTTATTAGGACTTTCTCCGTGTATGTTCACCTCTAAAGCAATGGGTATAACCTTCGCAAACTCCATTTCGGACTTAGGCCATTTCGTTTTATACATGTAATACTTCCCAAATTTTTTGAACTACCACCCAATTTTTTACGACGACAATCGTTGGCGACCCACCTACTGTAGCTTTAATGGACGAAATACTTAAAATAAGTGAATACATGTAATAAAATGGGTTATAAAAGTTTAAATTACTTTTATTCAATATGTGAGCTGCGTAAATCCCTAAATCCCCGGATCATCGAGAATGTAACAAAGTTGTCCTACAGTTTGAATACTATATGATGGACTTCCACTTTTGAAATCTATAACTGTAAGTTTATTTGGAACAACGCTATAGTGCATTTAAGAGGGTGGTAAACCTAAACATTGTACCTAAACATCGGAAGTTACCCCAGATATAAATAGCATTATATAGGGTTCTAAAGGCCGTCATCACACGAGGCAAATTATATCCCGAAACTTCTTTCCAGATATATCATTGCGCGATATTTCCCCGTTGAAGACGATCCTATTCTGAGCAACTTATTTACGGATTATAGATTCTAGATTTTACAGTCACGCACAAAAGTTGCCTTCTTTTCGATATAGCCGATCAGGAAAGACATACGTCATAGGATGGAATAAAAACATTGCTGCATTAAGTAACACTTGCCTTTGAAACTAGTGCTGTCATATACTGCTGGGATATGTTCTGAAAGTATCGCTCCATATATGTGCAGCAACAGGCAATTGTTTCTCGTGAAATAACTTTCCTGAGTTTCTCGACATTTATTTCCAGACACAGATATAACTTTCCTCGTGTGTGACAGCCTTAACAGTTGGGAATGATTTTCATTTTTTAACGAATTTTTTTCAAGCCTGAGAGCTATTGGGAGATGCTTTACAATTTTTTTTAGCACATTAAGATAAAAAGGGTTTAGCACCCAACTTAACTGAAAGAATCAAAGAATGTACAGTTCCCGTTTGAATATAACACTTGTACCATAGTGCGAATGTATGAAATTACAAAGCTCACTCATTAAACGTGTCGCCCTAAGCAACATTAATCTAACGAAAGCAAAGAAGCTTGAGGTATGTATATGGGGGGGGGGGGGAGCAGGGGTGAAACAGATTCACCCTGTATACGTGGAGGCACAGTATAAGTGCCACTCGCGATATGGGTCGTTCGGATCGGGCCAGCTTCGAATAAATTGCACGGCGCATTTGGATGAATTCTACATAAACTCACGACGAAATACGCGAGCGAATCAATGGGGTCGTTGATCGCTGACCCATTTCCGTGCGACGACGGGTCCTTTCGTCGCACCCTGTAGACGCCGAAAGGGGGCTCGCTTCCCGCCTTCGTCGCAGGGCGGCGCCCTCGTCGCCAGTACTCTTCAGCGGTGGCCTCCGCAGGCTCCTCATTCGCCGCTCGGCTTCCGTGCCAAGGGTATCTGGAGAGCGTTTACGTCGGCCAATGCGAAGAGATGCGTGCCGGTGCGTCGTCCGGGAGATGATACAGTAGATGCACTGGACAGTACTCGATGTTGGATTATTAATTGCGTCGCAACGGAATCCTTGGAATACCCGCGATACTGCGTTATAGGATCGGATCGGTGCCGCGATTCGAATTCGTCTAATCGAGAGTGACGCGCTCGCTTCTTCTGGCTACGGGCCAGCAGCGTTTTTTAAATCGCCCGACTGGATGCTGATTTTGGGTCCAATCGACCAGGGGGTAACGGGAACGAAAACAGTGGTGAAATCGACGGATTGGACGTTGGCACGCGTCCACGGATTTTCGACCCTCATCGTGGGGGTACTGGCTACGCAAAAGCAAAGTGCTCGTTCGGTGGTGCGCTGAACTGGCGGAAATTATCGCCGTTTCGATTTCAGATAACGCTCTCGGTAATAATAATGCGAAGATAAAATTCTTCAAAATGTGGCGTCGGTCGTAAAAAAACAACGGAAAATTGGTCGGATTTTGAAAATTCGGAGCAACCCCGTCATTCCGATCGACCGGATGACGAGCGGAAATCGTCGACGCTCGGACGTTAGCCCGAAGGTGGTTTCGGATAACAACGTGGTGGCTACCACGGTGGTAGATAAAACCTAGCGAAACAACAACAACAACAACAACAAAAAACCAGGTTCGTCCGAACGCGAACATTTCTCGGCAATGACTGGAAAACGCTGGAATTTCGGATCCGCCACCGTCGCGCCGCCGCACGGCCATTGTTGCCCTCCGTCAACCGTTCTTTGTTCCATTTTCTGGCAAGCTTCGTCGAGCGGTTAACCGGTGGATTCGTCGCAACAGCTGGAGCATCCTTCTCTCCCCCGCTTCTGGTTGACAGGGATCCGACAATCATTAGCCGAGGACCGTATCCCGGAAACAGTTCTGGTCGCGAAATGGTGCTTCCAGGGTTGCGCACCCTCAAGTCCCTGCTTGGGAATTCGAGCCGAAGGTGAGTGGAGAACGACGATTAAATTTAGGGGAAAAAATAGGGCAGGGGCAATTCGATAATGGACGAAGGATGGTCCACGGACGAGGTGGGGGCGAGTCGAAGAAAACCGTTGAAAAACTGACAAAAGGTGGACCTAGAGTAGAAAAGGATGGGGGCTTAATCGAAGTTGGCACAACGTTGAAATTCAAGTCAACGCATACACGTAATATCTCGTAGTCCATTCTCGTCATTAACGCCATTGGATGTGTTGGAGGTCATCCCTATTTTGACATTGACATCAACGGCGTAGTTCGTCGCAGAATTTTTCCTCGTCGTAAAAGCGAGAAACGTGTTTAGAAATAAAACAATTCTGGACGATGTTTTTCATTCATGCTCGTTTCATAGTCATTTAAAGGAAGCTTAAATATCTCGCATTTCTAAACTTATAAACGGCAAACGGGCATTTGTAGAGAAAGCTAGATCGTAAATCCCTCAGATTTTTATTACGAGTAAGAACATGTTGTACGCATTTGAACACAACCAAAATAGCGACGGAATATGTACAGCATATATACAGTATACGTGTATATGTAGTTTATTTTTTAGTTACATTTTTAATTTTTGCGCATTGTTTATGGCAAATTTCAACGCACTAAAGACATGCATGTACAATTGCATATATATGCATGCAATCTCGAGTGTATTTTGAAATGAACATGTACTAGAACGCGCGATGATACAGATTCGAATTGTGCGTTTGTTGGTACGGGGAACGACACCGTGAATAGAGATGGAGGAAAAATGCTACACGAGGTTCAAGGACTGAATAGAAATGAAGGGAAATTACAAAATCAATAGCGCCAGGCCTACCTCATTCTAACGACTGACTCAACGGGTGACACAAGTACATACAGTACGTCACAGATGCGAGCACCCAGGGGTCATCCAGATTGAGGATGGGACGTTTTTCATCAAAACGAATACGCAACGTGAAATCTTAATTCATGATTAACCCCGAGAGAGCGCAGAGAGGTTAACCGCAATATGAAAAATGTTCCAATTGTGTACACTTTTGGCATAAAATTCAACATTTCTGCTGCCATTAGGAACAGCTAAACGTACTGCAATTCCTGCTGTGCGGCCCATATCTTTTTTATACAGAAGATTGGCAGTATACTGCAATCCCATCAAATTATGCTGGTAATTTTGTGCCCAATTTTTAAGCTACGATCCATCTTTGAACTGCATGGAAACTCCTAGATGCTATATCTCGAACTAACGCGGACAGATGTTTGTATGTACCCGCACAAATTATGCACAATTAGGGTGTTCTTATAAACGAGGCAGCTGCTTGCGATGATGCAATTATCAGTGCCGCACTATATGGTTATTAACTATGAAACAATTCTCCCTCGCTGACCGTGCTCGATCATAGAATCCTTAAATTCTTAAGCAGATTTACGATACAAACTGTAGCGTATAATTATACTGATGAACAAAAAAAACCAACACTTAGTGCAAAAATAGATGCACATCCCATCAGGCTTATTCTAAAATTCGGAAAAAAAGTAAAAACTGTGATTTCTGTACGCGGGGTTTATATCCAAGCTCTTATTTATTATGGGAAAATCTGATGATCCCATCATAGTGCACCTTTATTATCTTGAACGGCGTACTGCGTACACACGCCGATGAATGTCCGTCAGCTGCGTTGACTAGGTCTAGGTTATAGGTCACATCGTGAAATCCGACGATGCTCTGTATGCCCCAGGGGTATGGGCAATGGGAACTTAGTGCTCGTGATTTAAAGCGTGTCTGCATGAGTCATGACGCACGAAAAATAAACATCCACGAGCACGACTCATCTTTTAATCAAGGACGGACTGGGGGTTACCAACTTCTTACCCCGAACCAAAACAGAAGGTACATACTATGTATGTACGGGAGGAGCACTGGTCGAGACATTAAAAGTGGCGTATCATGAAGTGGGGGGGAACACAAAAGCCCCCTACGCACAATACGTGTACTCGGAGAGGGAACGTTTCGGATTTTTTACTTCAAATTTAGGCGCCTGAAACTTTAGACAATCTCTAAGAAGATGAGGACCTGTATCTGAAAGCGATGAATTTTCAATGCTCAACGCTTACACGATTATTAAACTGTCACCGGGAGGGAAAAAAAGTAATTTTCCACTCGGCCAGGCCTTGGTTTTAAATCGGCTACAAAAAAAAGCAATTTATTAGGATTCCAGAAACACCTCCGCGGCGGCGTGCTCGGAATGCGGAGTGGTCACACTGTTTCCCCCCTTTTATCCTGGCCGTGGCCTTCGTGACGTGACCGAAGCAGCAACAGCAGCAGCCGTACCCACCGCTGCTTTTCTGGGTCAATTGTGCAGTTCAGCTGCTTTTGCGAGAATATCGCTCACGTTCCGCGAGAGCTGTATGGGCTATAGCCTGGATCTTCATTGATTACGCATTTCGTACGCTTTCAGAATGGAAAGTTTCCAACTTCCAGGGCATATACAGTAGACGCGTTGAAAAATGCGTTTTTCACACGCATTTTTTTAAATGTAATGAATATTTAGGACATTCGATTTTTTTTTCTAGTAATGAAAACACTTTCGTACAGCAATGGAGTTAGATATGTGCATTACATCAGGGGAGCGATACGTATACGCATCTCTCTTGATACATGTATGTTATACGCAAGATACGCTTGCCTGCATGGTATAAAACCGACAACGCGATTGATATCTCCTGCCAGTTTCATTGGCTCCGGTTTATGACACCAACGGGCAAAGAAATTTTTTTTACAGTGTATACATGTACATGTACGCCTTTCTAAATTACGATATTCCAAATTTGTCATTTCCCCCTACAATATGGCATTTGTTTGCTGACTGTATAGGGTACTGATTGGAATTCAATTGAAGATTTCATCCTGAGTATACAGTGCTGAGAATATTTTTGAAAGACCATGGTTTCAAACATATAAAAAACTATGTAGCATGAACGTCTTCCTACCCCATCTTGTCCCCCTCCCTTTTTAGGTTTAATTCGTTCTTCCCCAGCCGCTTACTGTACAGTGAAGTATTTCGCTATTGTTGCCGGTCTCTAGTCCCGGTTAATCCATGGGCAGATGAGTGGCGATGCGCTTGCCTTTATAAAACCGATAACACGATTGATATCTCTGCCGGATTCTCATTGACAACGGTCTATGACATCAACGGGCAAAGAAAAAATGTATACACGCCTTTCTAAATCACAGTATCCCAAATTTCTCATTTTCAAATAAACTGTATATTCAACTTCAACTGCAGCTTCCGATCTGCGTTATCAACGATACCATGACAAACTGGATTTTATATAGCATATTATAAACTTGCGTCGCATGAACTTCAGAATGTTAATACGCACACATTAGGTATATATAATAAATACCTCGTTCTCGTAAAGATTCAAGTGCAGGCATGCTATAGGTTTATTGCTGAATCGTTTCCAGCCAGGCCACCACAATAAAGCAAATCACACAATTTTTGGTTTCCCAGCACAAATACATGTACGTTATATTTACACTATTCTGTTGTTTATTATTCGTGCAATAGCATTATAATTGCCTAAATACAATACACATACATGTACATGATGCTAACCATCATGATGAAAAAATTAAATTTAATGAAAAAGTTGAAAACTATTATGTGCGTGCATGTCGATACCTGTATAACGAGAATGATCAAAATATCATGTCACAAATGTAAGGGGACAACAAATAAACAATGCTGTTGCAAAAATGGCGCAAATAGACTCGCGACGTATGATGCCACAACATTTCAATTTGTAAGAACCGCAACATCAGTGAATCGCAATAAAGCGAGGTACAGTACATTGTGTATAATCTACTGTACTTCTGTCGCTGAACGTATTTGAATTTTTTTTTTTGTGGATTTGATTTTATTGTTAGGGGTTTTAGCTATATATGGCGAAGAATTTGCCTTTATAAAAAACACATACAGGTAACCCGCTAAGTATGCTCGAAATATCTTATCAATATATTGACGCGTATCGATACCGTTAAAATTTTTAATGAAATGGGTCAAGATTGTTTAAGATAATAAACTTAGCCGTTCTAATTATCTTAATCCTTATCGGCCCTGAAATACTTGAAAGCGCTCCAGATTTTTTAAACACTTTCATCGAAAAGAAATGCCCATAAAAGTTTAATACCTCACATTAATCCTCCTTTCTTCCATCACTCGACATCAGCTGATTTTAAGGATTCAACAACTCGTTTGAAACTATCTGGCGGCAACATATTGATTTTTTGGTTGCTATGCAGCTCCTTCTATAGGAATTAGCACGAACTTCGTCGTTTTTTTAGATTTAATGTTTTCACTATCTAAAACACGTATAGCCAATAAGGAACAAAATCGTGTATTTCTTTTCTTTTCTCTTCTCAATTGATGAGTCTAGCCTAGCTAACAAACGAAAGCTATATAATGACTGTTATAAGGCAGACTCGAGGAGTTTTGAGTGCGGCACTCGTATTTAAGTTGCATTTTCATCGATTGCGTCAAACCGCTTATAAGCTAGGCTCGTAGTTGGCTCTACGTGTGCCATAACTGCGAAATTTATAGACCTATAAAGATATGGCGAATCAGTTAAGAGCACCAGTCAATGATTTCGCCGACTTTGTGAATTAACGCCAGCAGTGACTGGCTAATCGATTAGGAAAACTGGTTTGTATGAAAGAACAACATAAATAAAGTTATTAATCTTATTTCAAATTAAATTAAAATCTTTAATGCTGTATCAAGGCCTACATGGTGGGCTCAATCAATCTATACGTATCTTGTTTCGCAACATTTCATTTAATTAATTATTCAGGCCGACTTTAAAACTGGAAGATTTTTGGAAATCCTCAATTTCCCCTTCTACTCGCCAGAGTATCATGCAGATACTATTTGATTGAGGATGACTAAAGTTGTCAGTTTCTTAGAAATACAGTGAAAGCCTGTTAATTCGATCACGCTTAATTCGCTCAGCCGTTTTATTCGATCAAAACCTTCAGAACGGATTTTTTTTTCTATGCTGTCCTTTATGAGAAAAAAAGGTCGCTTAATTCGGTCATCTCATCGCATAATTCGATCATATTTTCCACGTGTCTACATAACGCAAACGTGCGAAACAAGTTTGAGCAACTTTCGTAAAAGCACGGACACGTTTAAACATCGCGCATGCGTGCATCTAAGCATTTACAATGTAATGATGTAATGCATCAGCTGCTGTACTCGTATGGATTTCCCCACATATAATTTTAAAAATATGCAAATACATGTGTATACATTTATAAATTTGTATTTCTAAAACATAGAACAAATTATCTTGGTATAGGTCAGTCTTTAGCGTGTTTTTTGACGTTCATCGTCTATATCGGTCAGCCGCTTATTTCGGTCAAAATCGTTGGACCCAACGTGATTGAATTAAGCGGTTTTCATAGTAATCGTGTTGCGAGAAAATGTGTTTAGAAAACAATTTAACCCATTGAACTGAATTCAATCCTGTGATCGTCCACATATCAGGCAATTATAAGTTGAACTTATCTACAACAATAGGATTTACCAGGAAAATGTTGAAGTGCCATATCTCAGCTTCAGACTCGAATCTCGCCTTAATCCTTACATGTATACTCAAGGTGTGTAAACTTTTCCGAATCATTCAAACAGGTTCATGAATGATGAGCCCATGCATAAAGGAAGCTGCGCGCAATATAATAAAACACGTGTCACGTTGGCTTATCTCCGAATGTGGCCTTTTTCCACGAAATCTGCGATTAATCACAGGCCTACACCTCGACGTGCATCATGTGGGCTAGACCGAGTTCCAGTTGCGGGCAGGTTACAGCCCTGCCTTTCATTATATATTCCTAGGTAACATTATCTTCCCGACATTTCCTTCTTCAACGCGCATATTTGCTTAATGATAAAAACTATATCTTCGTTGACGTACTCCAGCCTTAAAAAAAAAAACAGTCTTTGTTTTTATTGGGCCGGATCTCGCGCTTTCAGTTTCATATTGTATGTATTATAAAGCGCGACAGTTTTACTGACTACCAAGTTATACAGCATTACGGACGGTTATAAAGTTATAAGCGAAGAAATGACTGACTTCTCGAGGTAAGAGTGGCTGCCCATTCGATGGGTGTATACTTTTATGACGAGGTAATTCGTACCCCACAAACCCAGGTGTTTAATTACTTTTTTTACCACGGTCTGTACAAACAATCCCATCCTTTCCCCTCGAATGGTTTTTTTCCTACGTGAAAAAAACGTCCATGTTTGGTCTACCTTGCCCCATTTTTCCGCCGTTCTGAATCAAACCGGAACCATGTCGCCTCGTTGCATTATATTCGTTTTTGAATGGTATATAATGCATGGACGACTCTCCCGGTCCATCAAAATCGTCTATTGCACTTCCTAAGTTGGGGTCTGCAGCGTCCCCCCGCGAAAAAACCGCGCTCCTGGTTCAGGGTGTGTTCCAGTACATGTGTATACGGAGCTCGTAGGTGTGGTTGTATTTATAGTCAACAAAGAGTAATCGCATCCATCTCCGTTATCACGAGTGTTCATTGTTGGCCGTAACCGTCAAAGTGAATCGCGAATGCTTTTTTAATCCGACGACTAAATTTAACCGAAGATTGGTGCAGCCAATCAGCCATTTAGTAACTTCATAATATGTCGCATTGAGATTGGGTGTCTTAATTGAAACAAGGAGTAAATTGGGATGTACATGTATGCGTGGTGAGGATAGGTCAGAATTAGCCGCAGAGGTGACACGTCACGTCCAAAGGTGGTTGACCACCTGGAAAGCGAACGAGAGGATGAAAATGAAAGCCACGACACATGGCAGGTATTCAGCCAATACAGTATATGTGCTTGGTAATACCTTGAATTGTAAATGACAACAACGCTTTTCCAGCTGTGAAATGACCCGATTTGGAGAAAACGCTTCGCGCAAAACCAGACAAGTCCTTTTCAGTCCGTGTAGTTGATGGCGAAGAAGCGTATAACTCTAGATTATATGTGCCAAGGTGCTTTTCTTTACATCCAACATCTATGGCCATTCACCTCTTCAAGGGCTTACAAAATTCAGGGAAATGTGTCCGTATAAAAACTGTTTCCAAAAACAGACTTTTCAGATTTCTTTAAAAAGCCAGACAACTCCAGACAATCTCACACTCAAACTCCATCCAGTTATTGTTTTTAGGATACCTTGGTTATATGTATATACGAGCGTACAGTCGTGATTTGCGAGTTGTAATGTGCTTTTTTTGGTCAAGCACACATAAGGTTACAACCTTATGTATGTCTGCCTCTTTTTTTTAAAAGATTCGATTTCCATTAAATCATCGACTAATTATCAAAGGTTTGGTGAAATTGAAATCAGCATTTGAAAAACGACTTTAAATGTTGAACCGCATTCGTGCGCGTATATAAATTGTTTCGTCGTATTTCCGACATTTTTATTTCAACGAAACTGAATATTTGAGTAAACTTTCGAATTCGTTATTCTCTACAGCGTTCCACAAAAATTTCCAAAAACATGTATCGATGTTATTAGATTTCAACCATGCATGCGCAGATTTAACCTTCAATTTTCAGGAACGAAAAGCATCATTTGACTGTTTTACTTAACAACTGAGCTTAAAGTGAGTACTATAGGCTACTCTATAAAACATGAACAATGCTCGCCATGGACTCGACTCGACAAAATGCTTCGAGGAATATCGAGCCAATTTCCATACTTTTCTTCGATAAACCTGCATGGTAAAAAAATCTCTTCGTGATGGAACCTTGGTTTTTTACGGTCCGATTAGATTGAAAATCCAACTTTTAGATATACAGTAGGCCTATACGTATACAACATACTTTTTTAAAACTCTACGAGTTGCGCGTGTCCGTAAATTGTCTCAGAGCTTACGAGTTTTGCTCTTCGTATAGCCATTTTGGTAATTGTTGATTTTCTAGTTTTTTTTTTAGTATATACACAGCTATCGAGTGTCACGTTTTACCAATGCCTGATCTTGTCAAGATTGCGTACATTCGTCCGCAAACAGCGTGTCGAAGGCAATCAAGATTACAGTAAATTATTTCAGTTTTCGATGACGGAATGCCGCGTTCAGTGCACGAATAATGAACTCGCCTTGCAGGTATAATAATTTGTTGCCGGTTGAACGTTCGACACAAACGCTGACGACTAAGATTTATTCATTTTGCATACGCTCTCTGCGAGACCAATGCAAAATGCCGCCAGGATCAGAGTGGAGTTTTATAGAGAAAACGTGTTTGGGTTGTCACATTTCGTGTTTTTAATCGCCACCCCTGCATGTTCAAGTCGAATTGCGCGCCCCTTTCATCACTGTCGAATCTCGAATTCAAATTTGTATTCGTATATATATTCACTGCCGAGTGATTCACGGAGAAGTGGCATTTTTCTTCTCTTAATTTAATATACACGGAGTCAAGTACAACGTGTACGCCCTAGCTGTAATACCCGCTGCATAAACAGGCTGCCAAGGTAGTTTAGGTTTTTAACCATTTTTGAATTCGTTAAAACGTCCATTAACGATCGAGGATACGTCGGCACGATAATATAATAATGAAAAGTACATCCATCATTTTTGGGGAAAAGGACAACATATACGAGGTGGTCTTTAATAATAGATTTAAAAGTTTGGCTTCATGCACAGAAGTAGTATTGAATTAGGGCGGTCAGGGAAGTTATGTAAATTCAACGTGATAATGTTTTTCAAATGCAAAATTAATTCTTTAGGATTTGCAGACGATTTAAAATTTTACCAGTACAAATTTCCAACAATTTCAGAGGACAAATTTGCAATGCATTTTCTACAATTTCCGAGGACAAATTTGCCAAAATTTAAATTATCGAGGTCACATTTGCAAAATTTTCAGTTTACTCGAGGATAAACGTGCAAAATTTTCGACCTATGCCGAGGACATATTTCCAAAATTTGTAACCTTTTCCGAAGATAAATTTGCAAAATTTTCAACAGTTTCCGAAGACAAACTTCCAAAATGTTACACCTTTTCCAAGCACAAATGTGCAACATTTTCAACTACCCTGTAACGGTTTTGGAGTACAGATTTGTAACATTTTCAATAGTTACAGAGGAGAAATTGGCAAGGTTTTCAACAAATTCTGAGAACAAATTTGCAAAATTCTCAACCTTTTCAGAGTATAAATTTTAAAATTTTAAAGCTTTTTTCCTGTTGCAAATTTTGTAAAATTTCCCATGTTATTAATTTTGATGATCAAAATTGTCATTGGTAAATTTTGAAAAATATTGAAAGTTGTCCGTACAGATTTTTCAAAATCGCGGATAACATTGGCATACATAGAGTGCGTAAAATTTGGCATATTGTACACTGTATATACAGTGTACAATATGCCAAATTTTACGTTGGTCAGGGATATTTGCTTAAAAGCCTGGACAAGTCAGGGAAGTTGAATATATGAAACTTCTGCTCAACTTTCTAATGCATTCTAAAATAAACTATTGTGGGAAAAACGCACTCTTATGTAGTATACTCTATACTGAACTGTAAAGAATTTATGTTCGGGATACGGGCCTTGTTGCTTATGCAGTACATGGTTCACACTCTACATGGTTCATTGTTTTCTACAGTACATGTACTGCATACCGAAGATGTTTAGGAGCGATTACGGAGAAATTATAACACGTGACGTGACACCATTTCCGGATTCGTTAAAACAGTCGAGACAATGTAATCTCGACATCTGCTGCTCCTTGAAAGGCAGAGCATAAAGGATTGCTCTACATGTAGAAGAAATGTTGTCATTTTGTTCAGCCATTGATATTCGCAGGTATTCCATTGTGTTCCGTTAAAAGATTCTTGCCCACCAACAAATAAACTAAGATATTGTCACTCTCAACAACAAGGCTCGCTTAATGTGACCATATTACACAGAAATGTACCGTATACATTGTATTCAGTTTCCTTATCATAGCACGACTTAACGACCGTCGTACCCCCTGGAGGAAAAGCAAGAACCTATATAGAACCGTCATTATTATTAAATGGAACAAAATTTAAATATCGTACGTCGTAAATTACATTCATTTACATTTCGTGTATATTGCCTTTCGAAGAGGCATAAATCATGAACTTAATTGCGTGCCTGAAATGAGCGAGCAAAGCTTTTTGGAAGAAATGTGGCCAACATGTGGTGCATCAACGTTGAAATCATTTACTGAGAAAGTGACTATAGTCCGCTAGAACATTTTGTGTCAATAATCATAGACTAGATTTGTCTATCTAATTAAATTGTACCAGCGCGACTAACTTTTTATAGTCTTTTAAATTACAGTGCTTTTATAATTAAATTTAAGGGTATTGTGCGTGCCAACCAACGATCATTGGTCATGTTTTAAGAATGAATGGATATACAAATGGATTATACATGTATAAATGTATATAGGCCCCCTAATGTTCAAATTTATAAAACATCTATGTTGTTACATTTTATGCATCCATGGTATTTTGGCACTGTTTTTTTTTTAATAAAAATATTAGATCTGTCACCAGTTTGTCGAATTTAAAATAATTGTTGTAAACTTTCATCACAAAATTAGTAATTTCTTAGTTTAAATGAGCTCGGGTTTTGAAAAAAAAAAAAAAAAAAAAACAGTAGAAATTTGTATTTCGTATTTCTGTATAGTTGAAAATATGACAAATGGCAAAGCAACTTTCTCACATTCAGAATATACATACTGTATAGTAGCACAGACTGTATGAGTTTTATACAGTCAGCAAGCTGCGCTATACTAGTCCATATGAATGTGTACGCCATATGTCTCGTATAATAATCATCCGATATCAGACAGTCACGGGGGTACCACGTCGTACTTTAGCAAACAGAAATTATACATTCGCATACATTCACCAACTCGAAAATCGACGTGTCACTAATATAATCCTGAAAGCATACGCAGTAATATCCGAATGTATAGTACAGGTGTTGTAGCATATACGGTGCATGCAGTGAGAGGGTCGTGCAAAGTACCTGCTTCGGTGGTTGGTTGAAGAGACGAGCGAGCCAGCGGGTATACATGGACTGTGGGGGTGGATGAAGCGCTTAGGTAAACTAATGACCAAAACTAGCGCAGGAATTGTTCTTCCCTGTTTGATTAAATGCATGGCGCTGAACAAGTTGTTTGTAATAGGCGCGCTCTACAATTTCATGGGGTCTGCGCGTGTGTACATGTGCCGCTCATTGCGCGAGTTCACTCGCCAATAACAAGTTCATTATCAGGGAGGGGTTCCATTCAGTTCCCGCTATACGTCACGCTGATACCACGATCAATCGGCCGGATAATCGAGTGCGGGGGTCCGACGGATTTTATATGAACAACACATTTTAATAGTCCTCGAATGTAGGGTCCATTCTTCAATTTCTGATTTTGTGATCAAAGCCTGAAAGGCAAATTGCTGCCAATCGGGTGGCGCTATATCTTGTCCCCGGTCAAATGTTCAAGTTTTTGCCACCGTCTTCACCTTGAGATTTTGCAGTTTGATGGATGGAAGTGCAGTCTTTATAGAGAAACCCGTTTAAGAACCGAGATGACAGCTGAGGACGCGGATATCGTAAACGCTATAAAACGAAGGATCGAGGAATTGCTTCATTTTTGTGGCAAAGACTATTGGCTTCTTATTATACAGGAAGTGCGAATTACGTTACATGGATTGAAAAAGGCACCCCCTGGAATCTACTCCATAGCCTATCGATAATTCCACTCGCTCACTATATACAACTGATAGTCCACCACTTCACCGAACAATTAGCCGAGTCTATCGTGCATATGGAATGAGAGTAGACGTGGATATTGCCATCATTTACTCGCACTATAACGAGGAGTATACACGCTTTTCCTTTTTCGAAGATGTCGAGGGAATGACATTGCAGTTGTAATAGGAATACCTCTGGGAACGAGACCTACCCAATTACACTCACCAGTATAATTCAGAAAACTCGGGGGTGAGATATAAAATAGTTCTGATAAGTGGTGTGGACCTTCGCAGTTGCTCCAACCAACCAGAGCGCGCGGATCCTTGAGTGGCTTCAAACCATATATACAGAATATGCTGGCAATAATAGTTTCTAAAAAAAAGTGGAAAATGTATACCTTTATGCACTTTGAGTGCATAAAGCCTATATACATGTACTTTAATGCAAATCATCGCAAGATGTGAAATGTTCGAGGAATAAATGGCTTTATTCTGAAGAGCTCACCCTTTTATTCTGGAGATATACAATTGTAGTAAGTGAACAACTTCAAGCGCTATACAGAGTACTAAAAGAAGCCGAGATAACGAGTTTCGACAACAACTATTGTCATTGATAAGCGGTGTGCATTTATTTAGAATACTTGTTTTACCACAGCGAGTTTGCGCTCAATAATTTTAACTTATAAACGAATACGAGCTTAATGAATTTATTGAACAACTCTTGCTATGCAGTAAAGCAGACTTTGGCTTTGGTTTTCTCGAAATCGATTATTATTTGGTCTGGCATGCTCTGTGTATGTATACCATATACTGTATCTATACTGGTGAAATCAAAGCAAAAGCTTTGAGTTTGTATCTGACTGAATTGCTAACTGCTCACTATACAATGTATATGCTCTGTGTTGTCCAACTATCATACAGATAAACCAACGAAAAATATAAATATGCGAGATGCACTACATATATACTCGAACACAAGCTTTAGGTATCACAGGGTTCCCATTATCCTGGAAAAGTCATGAAAGAATGAATTATTTTGAAAAGTCAGGGAAATTCAACGTATTAATGTTGTCACATTCCGAAAGCAATGCTTCGACGTGGTTAGCTTGGGGTCAATTGCAAACTTTTTAAAAAATATTCAGTACACATCTGAAAAATTTCCAACAATTTCAGAGGACAAACTTGCGAAATTTTCCACGTTTTCCGAGCACGAATTCTCGAAATTTTCAATTGTTTTCGAGTATAGATTCGTACAATTTTGAGCAGTTTCCGAAGAGAAATTTTCAATAGATTCTGAGAACAAATTGGCAAAATTCTCAACCTTTTTCGAGTACAAATTTGCAAAAATTTCAACGTTTTCCCGATACAAATATGTAAAATTTTCTAAAACTTTTCATTAGCGTATGTCAATTTTGTCGTTGGTCAGGGAAATTTGTTTATAAAGCTGGGAAAGTAAGGGAATTTGAATATGAAATTTCTGGGGGAACCCTGGGTCAGGTCATTTGGTTACTTTCGGGCACGTGACTTAACTTCCAAAGTGCGAGTTATACGTACACTGTACGTAGCTCATCCCTCAGTATCTACTAGAAAGTATACCTATCGATTATTTTTGGGCAATTGTTCCGAAATACAGTATATACGTTCGGAAAAGTTGCCATCGCAATCAACCCGTGTCCAGTGGAGGGTAAAAGATGGGGGAAACTGACTTTGATGGGAAGTTTAGTAAACTTAATTGATCGCAAATCCCCCTCGCGCGTTGTTTTTCCTAGCAGATCGAGAGGTGCATGAACTCCATTTTGGAGACACGTGGCTGACTTTCTGGAGATAATGGCGAAATAATTTTAGGATATGAGTGAGGGGGATGACCGTCACGCGCGTAGAATCTAAAGTACACCTGGATGACTCACGCCTGACCTTCCAGGAGCGAACTAAGTTGGCGCGGGTCAAAAAAATCCACACGCTGCTCTCGGTGCATGGTAGCTTCTCACCTGTTTCCCAGCAAAGGTTTTTAACACCAGGAGGTACCCCCGTCGTCGTATCGAATGATAGATATTGCACTCGTGAGAAATATGAAGGTGATTTATGCGGTGCAGGCTGCTACAGACTACAGTACGTACTGCATGCGTGTAGGAGCAGCGCCACGGGGCGATGGGTGGCGCGCGGTGCTAAGTAGTGTAGACGCCACAGTTTTCTGAATGAACCACCGAATTAAGGCTGTTTGTGTTGGGTCGAGGGGCACCGTTTACGATCAATCTCCATTCGCTAAAAAGCTATAACGAATCCAAGGTGTGCGTCCATAAATTCTCCTAATGCGCTTAGGTGTGAAATTGCCTAGGTGGAACCTGACTTTTCACCATTTTTTTTATCCCTCCACCTCGCGAAAAAGACGAAATTTGAATTCCGCGAAAGTGCACCACGTAAGGTGCGTCCGGGGCAGAAAAGTAAACAAAAAGTCAAATATTTGTCGGAATTTTTCGCGGACGACATGATGTGCTACTGTATAGAAGAGAAACCGATCGTATTGTACCGATGCAAATATTTGAAGATGGGTCGGAACAGAAAAAAAAAAGCTCAAACATTTCGGAGAAATCGGAATGAAATTTATGCTAATGTTATACTTTCATTCACCTTAATTGTAACCAGTTTACTTATTTTCTAAATCTGCCTTTAATGTATTTCAATATACTGCAGGGAAATGCTTTTTACTATTCACGGGAGTAAATAGAAGTGGGATATATACAAAGAGTCCACTAGATGGTTGTTGATCTTTACAGCGTAGGCCTAACTGCCTTAATTTCTGAGTTTTTATATATTCTCCAACTATACTAAACATTTCATTCATCAGTATTAGTGTCAACATGTATTTCGGTAGTCTCTTTTCTACGCACAATCAGTAGCATAAATTTTGTATTGTAAAGCCGCACAACCCAGCAGTCAATTCATATAAGCATTTATACCGCATAAATTCGAATGAAAGGGTTGCTGTACGTAAAGGTCAAACAAATTAGAACACCTATTCAACCTTAGAATTCGACCAACGCACGTCTTCAATGCAAAACTTCAAATGGTTGACCGATTCATGTTGCACCATCTGTTTAAAACCACAGTATACTGTGTTAAAGCGCCTAGCACGGGGCATGTGGCGCCACCAGGTGTCACGAGTTACTCTAGACGCCATCAGTGGGGATCATGCGAGGTAGCTTTGTGGTTAACGTTCTCGCCTCGCATTCGGTAGACAAGGGTTCGATTCCCGGGTCGGCTATCCTCGATTGTGGCTTTTCATGGTTTCC
>JAQGAO010001906.1:0-21971 GCA_034697705.1 Ommatoiulus sabulosus | reverse complement strand
GAGCAGATCCCGACGAGGCTCCAAAAGACCCCGACGAAGCTCCAAGAGACCCCGACGAAGTTCCAAGAGATCCCGACGAAGTTCCAAGAGATCCCGATGAGGCTCCATGAGTAGACCCCGACGAGGCTCCAAGAGACCCCGACGAAGCTCCAAGAGATCCCGACGAGGCTCCAAAAGACCCCGACGAAGCTCCAAGAGACCCCGACGAAGTTCCAAGAGATCCCGATGAGGCTCCATGAGCAGACCCCGACGAGGCTCCAAGAGACCCCGACGAAGTTCCAAAAGACCCCGACGAAGCTCCAAGAGATCCCGACGAAGCTCCAAGAGATCCTGATGAAATGGTTAAAGGCGCTGTTTTTAAACCGAGACTAACGGATGGTTTTGGTCCACCAACTGTGTTCTGAATAGATCCATGCTGTGCTGATACTGACGAAGCAACCAATAAAAAAGCGACTGCAGAAAGATACACCTGAGAAAGCTTAATAAAATTTCACATTAAGAAATATTATAATTTGAAGCCCCATTGCAGGAAATGCACAAAGTAGTTACCATATACTGTATGTACCCCTTCATACTGAGAATTAACAAGTTTGCACTAACAAGCTTACATTATCATAATGTATGCAAATGGATGCAACCTAACTACACGTATACAGTCTGCATTTAAAAAAATTGTCCGTCCAACTATTTGTAATGAGATTTATAATTGATTTTACGTGTATATGTATTTCAGTTTGTAACAAATATTTTCATAAAAATTTTGATTCCATTCTTTGGAAAACTCCATCGAATCATCATCAACAGATCATTCATATGTTTATCTAAAACTTTAGGAGAATTGTCAAAAAAAGTTTATTTAAGGATAAGTCGAATTATGAAATTTTGTTGTGCATATAAAACAAATGATTAAAACATAAAAACTGATACTTCATAAACGAATAAAAATCCAAAGATGATTTCCATTTATGAAAGTGGTAAACAAAAGTTAAATGAAAATTTCTTGCAAAACTTTCTTTCATTATTGCAAATGCATAGAACTCATATCCTTTAAATTATTTCCTAAAGTTGCTCGCTCACCTTCGACATTTTTCTCCTAGAGTTCGTCATTAGCATGGATGTGATGTACCAAGTGAAAGTTTTTGGCTGTAAAGTTCGAGCTTTATATACCCGTAACCCAAAATCTAAATAGTGTCATTCTTGCGATTTACCGGTTTTAACAGTCATCATGCACAATAATTAGAAACGCTTCTTCAAATACGACCTAGGCTATTAACGGTTGTAATTGGTTATCGAGCAATGAAAATACCTCAAAATCTACCTACACAACTTCATTATTAAATTAATAATGAAAATCTATTGAGCGCGTGAAGAGTTTTTGGCAATTAAGGACACCACATGTTTGTTTACACAAATAACAAAGACTTTCTAAAAGGTTAGAATTCTTTAAAGGTCTGGCCATGACAATACGCATTGGAAAAAAACATACAGGGTGTACAATTTAAGAGATTTTCTCATAACATGTAAGCAACTGTAAATTTCAATAAAATCATGGATTTTGAAATTAGAAATGAAAATCGTAAATGCAGCATATCGTAAAGTATCTGCATACATGTATAGCAGTGCATGCATTTATATTAGCACAAGTATATCACATGTAATTGAACACAAAATTCCCTAGAAAATTTAAAAAACTAACCAAACATTATTACATATTATCGCCTAAAGTTAAGCATTTAAAAATATATAAAACAAGGATGGGTTAATTCATTGACGTCATTATATTTACTATTCGAATCATATCAACCATTAGCAATTATCCAAACAAAAGAGCTTATAATTAACTAGTTACTTGCTAAAATGATTTTACTTTTTGTTCTCTACATAGTGGTTTGCTAGCAACTAAACCAACTTCCCACTTAAAAGCAACAAAGGTCACAACAATAGTCAGGTGATTGATGCTGTTTCATTGTAGAAATTCAGGTTTTCAAAAGAAACCGAAATGTCCAACGCATGAACCTAATAAGCTGATCACCACGAACAGGATAGGAAAGTGAAAGGTGATAGTATTTTCATTTACCACTTTCTGTCCCAAATATTTGGACGTTACATTCTTGACTAGACTGTCTAGTTAAAATTGATAATCACCTCAATTACATGTCGAGGGGTACGATTTCATGCGTGCTCATTATAGATGCATGTTGTTTTAATAGTGGGTTTAATAATTAATGCCCAGGTAAAACTTGCATTACAACTTTACAGAGCACTGACCCATAAATAATAGTCCGATACGTTTGGCAGAATCCCTTATGCATACCTGGTATAATGTAAAAATTTATTTCCATTATTGCAATATATTTTTACAACGTCATCCGCTCGTCGTGTACACTTTTACGGGAAAAAAACAATTTAGATTGATGGTGTTACTCCATTTAAACGGAGGGTCACATACTAAACCATTGTCCACTATAGTGTTACCCTGTGTGAGGGAAATGCCACTTGGCGGAGCTGCTATCGTTACAATAGGTGTTTATTTTATTAGGGAGAAGTGACGATTGTCTCTGTAAGGCATTCATAAGCCCAGTGATTCTGCAAGCAAGATGTATTTCCAGTGTTCTGGAATTGGAACTGGATCAGCTTTGAACGCAATTTTACAACATGCTCCACATTATCTATTGGTGCAGAACAAAGTAGACATTACTGACAGTCCCCGTTCCACTGTCTTGTCAATGTCAATGTCTTGACACTGTCTTGCCAAACCCAACAGCTTGAGTTGCAATCTCGAAAGTCCCAGTTCGGACTTTGAAAAATAAATCGTTACCATTGGAGCTATTGTAAGTGATATTCTAGCTAGCTCAGTTAATTGTTTTCTGCAAAACGTCGACAATATATTTCTGCCGAATACACCGCTACTCCTGTTCAATGGATTGTTTCCCACAATATAGTTTATCTTGTACCAGTTAAGAGACGCCCCAAGCTGCAATTGATAGTTTGGTAAATACGACTATTTCAGCGAGTAGAGCCCATTTGTCCACCTCGTCAATATTTTAACTAAGCTAACGTCTAGATATTTCAAGTGCTAAATGCAGGATGTCACTAGTAACATCACCTTTGCCGAAATTGGTGAAGTAGCTAGGTTACCTATGTGGGGATGTGTGTACTTTCCCTGCACATATTCAATATCAGGCCAAAGATGCCTGAAGTTATTGATCTCAACGACTTTCGTGGCCTTTGAGGGCAATAGAAGTCACCTTTATTAACATACATGAACTTGCCTTAAGTAGGCCAATCTATAAATTGCAATACAGGATACAGTGGGCCCCCTGGTGGACTTAATACAGGTTACTGCTGGCTTATGTTTTCGGAGACTTGTATATGCATGTCAACAAATTCCAAGTTTCAGCCTGGTCTACTCTCGCATAAGGTAGTTGAGGAAAGTGGGTTTTGGGAAAATTATATGCAATAAAAGATCAAAGTAATGCATTTTTACAGGATTGGAAATGAATTATTTCCCGTATATTAAATGAAAAGGATACAAAAGAAGAAAAGTGAGGTATGGGAAAGGCTGGGAAAATCACCATCTCTTACATTTAAAAAATAAAATCTACAAGTAGCCTATAACATATATAATGAAATTTAAGTTAAGAGAAAGCTTAACGAAGCTTTTAACTACCAAGCAAAACCAATATGAAACTTTGCTAGAATAGCGGCAAATGACAATTGTTCTTGAGGACCATTAGCTATGTTTATCATTAAAAAAGTGACGTCATACAGTATGTTCACTTTCAGTGTTTCTTTGCAAAACTGCAGCATTGCGGAGGATTACATCCAAAAGGACAGTTTTTATAATGAATAATTAAGATACCTACACTGCAAATAAAGATGTTTTAAATAAAGATGTCCACGAAACAAGACAAACTGATGCATACATTTCAACAAAGTTTGCAATATTCAACAAGATCCATATTTTTTCTTTAATCAAGAAAATTCCTTTTGTTTTATGGGAAGTATTAAAAATGATTTGTCTTGTCTTACTTCGTGGGTGGACAAATTTAAAGATGTTTTCATTTGAAGTGCAAATATTTGTCATTTTTCAAAGCTAAAAAAATATCTATTATTTTAATACGTATACATATAGATGATTTTGAAGAATTCTTTACCATTTTAACGGTAAATGTATAACAAACTGGAAACATATGGTTATACATCGCATTCTACCTTTAAATCCGTAAAAGAACATAATTTGAGATAATTACTTGCACATATGTATGTAACCAGCCTTAGACCAGCATGATGTACTGACCCAACAACGCTTGGTCATGAAATTAGTTATCACACCTGCATTAACAACGCATTTAAGAAAAACATTAACGCATTTCAAATCATGAAATGTCCTACTATAGTAGGCTACTTACTTTCTAAAAATTAGTGAAAGTTGTCTCATCCTTGGCACATAGGTTACTTTCAATTTTTCTTTGATTCCCTCTCACATTGCTACTTGAACGAAACAAATCACAGACACGAAAAGAAAATTCAAATATGTGGTGCGTTGATTGTTTTATTAACTATACGCATTATAAATACATCAGCTGGCCGCAAAGTTAATTCCACAATGCGGCCTCTGTCAAGTACAAAATACTTATTTCTGGCGTCAGTATGAAATTTCGGTTCGTAGCCCCGTAGGCGCACGAATGTCCATATGTGTAACTCTGCGTGTCCAACAATCGTTCATTTTTTCAAACAATTATATTTTTCCTTTATAATACGAAATACAATAGAATAAAGTACTTCCACTGAGGACCCTCAATTGGAAGCACACAAAAAGATCTGTAGAAAAATACTCTGTTATTTCATAAATTCTTTCTTAGAATCAAAAAACTTCCCATAATCCCTTCCCCCCCATCAAATTACCCCGTTACAAAAATCCATCAATTCCAAGTCATGCAAGCACGCCATCATTAAAAGAGGCAGACAGAGTTCAACCACATTCGCAAATCCTGTTCTTATTGAGTCCACTCACGCGTCCGTCCACTCTCTCCCTTCACAGAAGAAAATATTTGGCATGTCTTGGCTATTTGACGTTGTATCGTTGTAATAACAAAATACTAACAGTTGGTCATTTTAGTATGCCGGAAGTGGTTCTTCATCCTCGGGTGGTGTCGGTGCCGGTCCTGGTGCAGGAGCTCGCTGACTCGGGGTGACCGGTGCAGGTCTCTGAGGACCAGGTCCGGGCCTCGAAGGTGATGGGGCTGGGTACGCAGGCCCTGGAGCAGGAGCGGGTCCTGGTCCAGGTCGCTGTGGTGTTGGAGCAGGCCCTGGTCCAGGTCGCTGTGGGGCTGGAGCGGGTCCTGGTCCAGGTCGCTGTGGTGCTGGAGCAGGTCCTGGTCCAGGTCTCTGTGGTGTTGTTTCAGGATAAGTTGGTTGAGGGCCTGGGCCAGGTGATGGCCCTTGGGGAGCTGGCGCAGGATACGCGGGCTGAAGGCCTGGTCCGGATGGTATTTGAGGTGCTGCAGGATATGGAGGCTGTGGACCTGGCCCAACTGGTGGTCTTTGAGGGCCTGGCCCAACTGGTGGTCTTTGAGGGCCTGGCCCAACTGGTGGTCTTTGAGGGCCTGGTCCAGTTGGTGGTCTTTGAGGACCTGGTCTAGTTGGTGGTCTTTGAGGGCCTGGCGCAGGGTATGGCGGTTGAGGACCTGGTCCGGGAGATGGCACTTGAGGAGGAGGTGCAGGTCCAGGAGCCGGCCCTGGTGCAGGATATGGTGCTCCGGGTATCTGGGGCGCAGGAGCTGGCCCTGGTCCTGGATATGGTACTCCAGGTATCTGGGGTGCAGGAGCCGGTCCAGGTCCTGGGAATGGCCTTTGGGGTGCAGGAGCTGGGCCTGGAATTGGTCGCTGAGGTGTTGGTCGAGGTCCTGGGAATGGCCTTTGAGGCGTTGGTGCTGGGCCTGGGAAAGGTCGCGGCCCTGGGGCTGGTGCAGGAGAGGGGCCTTGGACTGAAGGTAAAACATTGATCTGGGACTGAGGTCTTTGTCCGGGGGCAGGACGGCCTGGAACAAACGGTGGTGGCTGCGGGGGAGGTGGTGCGGCATTGGGAACTCTTCTAACCGTGGCTTTGAAACCATTGATCCAGTCGGCAGTGTACTCGACAATACGAAGGCTTCCGTCGGGCTCGATCAGCTGATACTGACCAGTGACCACGCCATCGTTGTCCGCAGTTTCCTTGCGAGAATGGACATTGCCGGTGGGGCCATCGTTGACATCGTATTCAAAATCGTATGGCATCTAAGAAAAGAGTGATGTTTAAATATCAAGTGTTTTGGACTTGGGACAATTTTTAAATTGAAAAACGTCTACCAGAAGCAATGCATAGAGTTTAGAAGCATTGCTAAGTATAGAAAAAATTACACAACCGTCGGAAAAAGTAAATATCAAATGAGAATTTCAATTGAAGTGGATGGGCATTACTGTAATACCCATTTCGTAGATTTCTCCATATTCAGACAAAATAAAAAAAATTCACTTTATAGAATTAAAAATAGCAACGTTTTGATCGAGAAAGCGCGAACGCTCTCTCGACAAATATTTCTGAACTAAACAATTTACTAAAACTAGAGTATCACATAGGTCTACTTTTCAGATTCAATAGTATTTGGAATAGTCAATTAACACCCTTACATATAACTTTTTATGTTGAATTATGTACGCAACTCTTGTATAATCATAATCGAAACTTAAGGTCAATTATAATCATCAACTCTTCACGATTTCATCCTTAATTTTCACAAAAAAATACTCTGCGTGCCTTTATGCCTCAAATACATGTCGACGCCCATAAAAGAACTTCTATTTCAAGTATATTGAAAATGCATTACAGATTAATGCAGGATCAGGGTAAAAAGCATTTTTTCTGCTAAGTTATCTAAATTATAAAGGTATCATCAATTTTAATAAAACATTTGGCAAAGATTTCTTAATTTTTTAACCTTTAAGGAATTTCAAAATTAATTATACAGTACCAACGCCCTCCAAGAGTGAATGAGTATATTTCTCAGCATATTAAAAAACTCTGCGCCCATAACTAAAAGAAGTTCGATTACATACCGGATTATGATCATGATGCTCGTGATGATGGTCCTGTGGTCCAAAACCCGGTGCAGGTCCTCTGCCAGCTGGTCCAGGTGCTGGGGCCGGGCCTGGAGCAGGTCCAGGAGCGGGTCCAGGGCCAGGAAGAGGTGCGGGACCGGGTCTTGGACCGGGAGCGGGACCTGGTCGTGGACCTGGAGCGGGACCTGGAGCGGGACCGGGTCGTGGACCTGGAGCGGGACCGGGTCGTGGACCTGGAGCGGGACCAGGTCGTGGACCTGGAGCGGGACCGGGTCGTGGACCTGGAGCGGGACCAGGGCCTGGAGCTGGTGCCGGACTAGGAACTTCAAGCCCTGGAAGCACTTGACCATAACCCGGGCCTGGAGATGGCTGACCGGGCGCAGGCCCTGGTGCAGGTCCTGGTCCTGGGAGAGGTCTTGGCCCTGGTGCCGGTCCTGGAATAGGTCGTGGCCCTGGAGCGGGTCCTGGAATAGGCCGTGGCCCTGGAGCGGGCCCTGGAATAGGTCGTGGCCCTGGTGCCGGTCCTGGAATAGGTCGTGGCCCTGGTGCCGGTCCTGGAATAGGTCGTGGCCCTGGTGCTGGTCCGGGAATAGGTCGTGGCCCTGGTGCAGGACCTGGTGCTGGGGCAGGTGTCGGATCTTCCTCTGGTTCTGGTGGCAAGTCGTACCCTTGAGGATGCGAAGCAGCAAAGGCCACCAGGCAAAATAGCGTCGCGAGGACGGACACCTGGCGTTTACAGAAAGAAATCATTTTATGCTCTGTCATATTTAGTGGATGAGCACATCATATTTCGAAGATGCTGTTTTCTCTCAATTGGGTCAACGGTGACGTCACGCGGCGAAATGGAGGAGCACCAATGGTTTCGACTGTGTCACGCGAGCATCTTAAAATACCAATACTTATTTTGTAGGTCTACATAATAGCCATTGAAACAACCTCATTTGGGTTGATAAGAATTGGAAACGTAATATAATACGAGGCTATTTTTTTACAAATTGCGTCCTTTTTTGTTATTATTACTACAATGATAGTCAAAGCACATCCAATCTTTTCAAATGAATCTTGCACTAATTTGTTCAAAAGTTATTCTCATTGGAAGTTTTGGAATATAACTAAATAAATAAATAACGATGTACTCGGATAGTTTGATTTTTTTGTATAATGGCGTTGTATCTTTGAACAAAAACATATGGTGTATTTTAAAGGTATTATGTCTATGAACAAAAACGTGATGCAATTTAAAGGTTAGATTTGTTGCGTTGGACGCAATTTATAATAACAAGACAAAATATTACTCTGCTCCAGGATATTACCGAAGATAAAAATGCGGAAATAATGCAATATTCCTTTGCAAAACCTTCGTTTGCATCAGTATAGGTGAAATGCCAAAAGAAATAACATTATAGAGAAAGTTATTTTTCGATGTCATTGTTACCATATACGGTATACTCTACATATATTTGTATAAAAATATTGTTATGACATAAAATGTGAAAAATTATAACAAATCCTGGTCACTAAGAAACATAAAATTCACATCGAAATTTAAAACAAACCATCGATCCTGGACTAATTAGTTTCACCGACGAACACAGTATGTTTGAGAACCGATTGGCCGATTGGCATCGTTTCGTAGAGGGCATTTGACATAACTCAAGAGCCCAAAATGAATGAAATTAAATCGCCAATGGATATGCATCCATAATTTTCTACTAAATATGAAGATAGAATTTCCCGCTTAGTTCGTTTCTAACTGTACAAACTAGCATTTGAAGCAACCAGAGAGCGGTTCATTTCTCGAAGAGAATAATTATATTCCGTTAGAAATCCGTAGCACACATGAGATGCGATGAAAACTGATGTAGATTTTTTGGTAATCCTCGCAGTATGGCCTCGGTAATCCAACAGGTGGTAGGCGCGGGTATAGCGAGTATCATTTTTAGGCTGAAGATGGACAATGTGGCTTACCTTCATTATTTCGGTGTTTTAAGGGTAGAATCCAACAAGTGGTGCTAATGCATGAGTGCCATTGCCAGAAATAGGGACCGCACAAGCTTTATATATCCGTTGAAAACAGCTGGAATTTTTGGGGAGGTTCACAACCAGAGATGCATTCATCAATAGAGATGCAGGTGAGAAACGGACACAAAAAATAGGGCAACCTCCAGCGTGATTTTGGAGCTTCGCGATTCACTCAAATTGCCAATGACGTCAGTCACGTGGACGCAATGTGGGAGAATTGCCCGGCACTCTCTCTTCTCCAGCCATATTCCTTTTCTCGAAATTTTTTGTGGCACACGGGTCAGTTTTTTACTTGTTTTTCCCCGCATTCGTGCCTTCAGCAGGTTAACTTTTGTAGGTGGGCAGAGGTAAGTGAAAAAAGACGCAACCAGAAAACTCAGGAGGATGCACATTGCAGACGCACCTCTACCGCAAGAAAGTGTCGAGAAAGTGGAGGGTAATGCAATCAAATGTTGCATTAGGCCACCTTTTGTTAGACAGTACGAAGAAGGAATATACTGGACGGGATATCATCAAACCCAAAGCAATTGTGTTAAAATGACATAAACCCACATTAATTTCGGACAGATGTGAAATCAGAGCTGCTTTCTGTCCTATTTTATAACGGTGGCATGGTTGAGAACTACATGGAAGCAAAATGTATGCCTAGAAGGCAGAAAAAATCATTAAGAATAGTACAACTTGAACAAAAAAAACCGCAATTATGTGATGCAAATACCAAAATTTGGTTAAATCCTTGATTTTACATAAGATTAAAGTAGAAAACGATCGTAAAAATGAATTACGATTATACAAATTTCGTGTTTCATATGGCTGCAAGAATATAAACCATCCGAAATTAAATGAGGATAAGCACGGAAGAAATCATGTTTTTTTTTTTTGTTTTTTTTTTCAAAAAACTAACCTACCCAGTATTTGCTATAGACTGAAATAAGTGTATGCTGCACAAATCTAAAAATGCTTGCGCATTGATTCCGGATGAAAAGAGATATAGTTAGAAAAACGTTTTCTTTAATAACATATCTCCAAACCTGTCCATTTCATGGAACTAATAATTTGATTCAGATACAATAACGTTTTGGATCCGGCACTATGACAAGCGTGTAATGAAATCCTCACAAAAAAACAAAAACCGCAGCGTGGAAGTTTCATGGAAATCCGCGTAATGCAATTCTAGAAACCAGACACTATTAGAAATATTTATCAAACTGATGAAGAAAACAGTAGGTGGCAAGCATAATGCAAAAATATAAATTGGCTTCGCCAAACATCCTATAATAACATCCGTGTAGCTAAACTAAAATGTTCAAGATACATGTAAATTATTGATCAAAATGAGAAAGGATTATTGTGGATTATTTCGACCTAACCAATTTCTTTTCAGTTTAATTTTTAAATCAAGAATTCAAACGAAATAAAATAATCATTGAATTTTAATAAAGCTCTTGGTTTAAAACTACCACGAAACTATCTCTTTATTTAAAATTAATCCTGCATGTAATCTAGCATAGCCATAATGCTTTAGCCAATGCAGTTAACAATAGCATGAAAAGTTACTTTTTGAAAATGTATTTCCATTTTTCTTTACTAAAAATATTTTTGCGAAGGCTTACCTGGAGTAATTATCATAAATTAAAGTGTCATGCACACACGCCATGTCTAGGAATTGAATAATGGGAATGTTATTAAATGCAAAACATTATCTGCATTAGTTCTTAAAATTCCAATATAGCAGCCATTTACTTACATTTCAAACCGGGGACATTTTTCGAACAAAAGTAAAACGCAAAACGCATAACCCATTTATTTTATTTATAGCGGATATAGCAAATCCTACAAAGAAGGTCATGAAAATGCCTTTGATTAGCTAATAAAAACATATCGCTTTTAATGGCTAAAATAATTTGATTGTTGTTATAGAAAAACAATCATTTTCATTAGTTACATTCATTAATTTAAGAAAAGTCTGATGATTATTTTACTGCAATTGTCGGTCATTCAGGGAAAAATTAAAACAACCACAGTATGCACATTGCAGGTACTATATAAAAAGGGTAGTTACCAACAATGATATCGATTTGACCATTAATTAGCCTACATAACATGTACATGTAGAGCATTCAATACCCAGTGTTGAAGACTAGTTAAAACAAATACTTGTAAAAAATATTCAAAAATCGTCAGATTCATGGTGTCTATGAAAGTTTTTAGCAGTAGAGTATTGGCCATTGCATCATATTGTTTAATTTTTGTTTTTAATTTTTATTGAAGTCCTTTTGAATTTTTCACGCATTACGCCTCTAAAAACATGAACAGTATCATTCTTCTCAGAAAAATTACAATCACACAAAAAAAAACTTTTCTCGTGAATAACAACTATTTTGATAGGCATCTTTTAAGGTCACAGATTTGTATCTCTAAGTAAGGCAAGTAATTCAGCACTTCAGCAAATTGCTCACGAAATCGTCTGACCATTCTGTATGCAAAATAAATGACAAGCAGTCTGCTGAATTGAAAATATATTGAGGAATGACTTTAAAGGACCCCCAATAGTTATTTTCGACATAAATTAATCAGGTTTTAACAGTAGTATACCACCGAGTGAAAACAAACGACATTGTGCACACAATGGCATTTATAACTGTGTGAAAACCATTGTCTTTCAGTGCCCTGTTTAATTAACAACACCTTAAATACCACGGTAAAAAGAAAAACAATGTTTCGACGAAAACTTCAATGGATCAAGTTTCAGTTAGTGTCATAAAAGATTTATTTTACAACTCACATTGAGTAAGGCTAGGCTGCATTTATATGAAACGTAAAAGGCAACGCATGTTAAATAAAATGGAGGTAATCTAGGTAGATCCAGGAAGCTTAATAGATTTATTGCAGACACAAAGTAGACAAAGCACGCTTGCATTTAATTCCACTAAGATATTCCGATACAAAAACGACAAATGTTGAAAGTAGTAGTGCTGGCTATACATTTCTAGTTCAGAAAGAACAGCGGTATCTACATTAAGAGCACATATCAATAAATATTACATTATATTACAAATAGTACCTATTGCATCTGATGTACATGCAGCAATATGCCAAAGTTAGTTCGCACCAACCACAATAACTTAAATTACTGACCGTGGAGAAATAATATTAAATGATGGTAGAGATTTTCATGATAATGATTTAAAACCTATTAAACTACACTATGTAATGTAACCATGGTGCTTTGGTGTCGTCGTAAGATATTCTTTTGAGTGAAATAAACAAGCAATTGAATTGCATCGTATCAAACTGTTTGAAATTAAATATACATTTAAACTAAACCTTCCGGAACTATCACAAATGGAATGTGCAGAGTAGATCAAATAACCGTGAACCATATATCAGGATATATCCTTATGTCAAACTGCCATTGTCCATAATATCACATGTTTGTCTATAAATATTGTCAAGCAAAATCAATTTTTGGAAAATTAATTATAAGACAATTGTTATAAGATTCAAGATTCAACACAATATCGTCTTATTTTTGTAAATAAGTGAACTTTCCCTCAAGTTATTTTAACACGAAGCTGACAACATTATTTTCATAATTTTATTCATCATAGAAAGAAACTTACAGCTTTTACACCTAAAGTAAATTGAGCACAACATTGCATGTACATTACCAATTCTTTACATGAGAGAACGTTCAATTGTTATAAAATATCTAGACTATCGTCAATCAAGTTGTTTTAATCGTAAAAATATCAAATGCAGTAATCAAATTCACAATTTTACGATCTAAAGTATCTTAGAAGTATAGAAAGCAAATAAACTGACCATACCTGTGGTATGCGTAGCAGCGTACATGTATATGCACAAAGCATATCACTGGCCATTATTTTTAACAAATGTTTGGAATATCGTAACTTACAATGTTACACTTATACAAGTCACGGTTGACTCTAATTTTCCTACCCTGGATATAGATAAAAGGAAGATCGACCAGATAGCAACATACAAGAAACATGATACCATTCACAACGTTTTTGCTTTTTTCGTTTTGCATAAGAAAGAATCATCAGGCATAATTGATATGTTATTGTTAAGACGAGTACAAAATATAGGTTGATAAATATGCGATAAACACGAAGTTGATGTTTTACGCTTATATACATGTACATGTACATCACTTTCTTTTTCAACAGATAATCTTAATTGAGTCATAAAACTGTTCGTATAAAATATTTCATTACTTCCCATCAAGAAAAAAGCAATACACAAAAACAATCGATATTTTATTGTATAAAAGAAAACAAAAACACGAGTTCCTTCGCATGAACATACAGTAGTTAATCTGGTAATGTCTAACGAAACTACTCTAACGATTACTAGTTTGTCTCTAGACGATATGCAGCCAAGAGATATAAAAATGCATTTTTTGTTTAAAGAAAAATGTGTGCCAAAAGAAATATTATTTCCTTAAATCTTCGCGAATCTTAAAAAAGTTTAAAAGAAAGTGAAGCTGGATGCTCTTTAATTTAAAAAAAAATCGTTGCTTGCTAGCTCTTATCGATTCTTACAAATGGTCCAGCCATTTGCGTTTTGAAAAAATATTGAAATTATTCAGACCAAACGAAGCAGTTCTCTTAAAAACAGTATGACTGAAATGCACAGTAGGCATTACAATTATTCTTTTCACATTTCTATTGGAAATTAAGGCTCAAATTAAATTAAATTAGAATACATTGGATTAAAAATAAATTTAGTATGGCTCGCAATTCGTAAACGAAGCTCGATAACAATTTCTTAAACCAAATCAAAGTAACTAAATTGAATTTCTAAAATTGTTAAACTAGTTTAAGAAAAAGCGAGGATGTTTTCAATAAAACAAAGAAAAACACGAAGGTCTGACTTTAATACGTTCATTAAGTATTGATATCTAGATTTAACACAAAGTTGCTAATTCAGATAAGAATGTTCAGTTTATGAACCATTAATTTGGATTATACGTCAATTTCACATTAATTTATTGGTTCTCGTAATAATTCTATGTGGTTTATACAGTAATTTTTGCCGATTACAGTTTAATTCCACGAATATAAACGGATTGCGTGAGTGTATACAGTATTTCCAGAAGCAGTTTAATTCTTTTAAAGAAATTGTTAAATGCGGTATTATATTGCAGATATGGGACAAACCGCGGTAGGGTTCATCTAAATCGCAAAAGTTGGCTCTGAAATATAATGCATCCTGTATCTATTAAATTACGCACAATAAGCAACACAGCGTTTGTTGCATCACAAACCAGCGTTTTGAATTTAGCTCACAGCAGTTGTCGACTTCATTTAGGGAAACAGAAGTGCCAACTCAACTTTTATACATTTTTAACAACCGGATCTGTAAGAAGATTAGAAAATAATGGAAGAAATATGATTTTGTTAGTAGGAATTAGCAGAATGGTACAAACATGCAATACATCAATCTAAGTATTTACCATATTTTTTTAAAAATAAATTACGTAAATTGGAGCGGAACTACTCAGATACCCTTGACTCTGTTTTAGCATATAGAATACTTGTAAAGGCAGATGTGCACCATACCATTCCATGAAGCGTTTCATTACGGTTTCTTATGAAACACTGTTTGATGGAACAATTAAAAACCTCTCAAATCTTATTAAGTACTTAAACGTATAAAAATCGTGCACACAGCTTGTCAATTTAATAAAACCGTTGTATTTCCTTCAAAAGCACGATATCTAGTATGAAAAAAAAACCTCAACACAGTGTATATCATGAATGAATTGTGAGCGTATGTTTAAAAACAAGAGAATTTGTTCATATTCCAATAAATAGGATAATTGACGATAACAAACATTGCGTTGAAATCGCAAATATATCTCCTAAATGCGGAAGACAGATTCTTGTTCAGAGTTTGATCTCAATTGGTACTCCAACTGAACAAATAAACCAACCACTCGTTAATTTTGTGAGACACGTTTACTCAATAAAAATCAGTTTCAAATTGACATGATTTTCTGTCAAAACAAAAATATCTGTAAATTTGCCAACCAATGTTAATATTCAATCAGTAAGTGATGCAAATCAACAGTTTTAATCGCTGTGAACAACGACCTGAATTAGATTATATTTACAATGAACCTTGTTGCGTGAGTATACCCTTAGCGATAACATTACTTACATGTTAGTATTGAGGAATTTTTAAAAAAGCCTCAACTAAATATTTTGTTTTCAGTTCAGCGTTACAGCATTTCGCCTTGATCCTCAATTTTGATTGAAATATATTTCCAGATAGGTTTGAAATGATTTTCACATATGTCAATTTGTTTTTTTTTATTATTCTATTAGGGTTTCTTGCGTATGTTTTTACATTTTATATTCAAAATGTTCTCAATTTAACTTTAACAATTATTTAATTTTTAATTTGGTTTTGTTTGATTGACGCATTTTATTGCTATAGCACCCGAGAAAGGCGAAAATGCCTTAGCTTTGAGCTTTGGAAATAAAAATATTTAATTGTGTATATTTTTAAAAATCTCGCAATTCAATTTCACGATCCCAACCCCAAGATGTAAGGAATCCATTCGATAACATATTACGCCATAACATTAACACATTAATTGCCAATTTTACCAATTAAGTTCTTTAACTTAATTTATAGGCATGACATCGGTGATTGAAAAAGAAAAAAAAAATACTGTGCATTTCACGAAAGATAACAACCTTGCACTTTCAAGGGGATTAACTAAAAAATGAAGATGAATTAATTAAGGAAAATTTATATTTTACTGTCGTGAGAATTACTAGACAAACTGTAAAAAAATATTAAACTAGCCAAGTCATTGGCGGTTAAAAACCGCATTTAAAGCACCATTGTCTTACAAGTTATTTGAGCAATATAATGGCCTTTTATTATCATAGCTAAGAGCGTGAGAAAACGAATACATGTACATGTATATAATTTCCAAGAAAGGGCGTTAAAAAGTCCTGTTACCATACTGATGAGTTTGCCCTAATTATAGAGCGTACGTAGTAGTGAAATTAAAAATTCGTTAACGCATCAGACATTCTAAGATTTTATTGTCCATAACGCAGACAATGAAGTCAAGAATAACATCAAAACGTGTAAATATGTAACGGCACACATTATGCCAGGATGCATGCAAATTTAAAAATTATATAAAGTCTACATAAACTAGTTTAGAGCATTTGCAAAGCCAGCGTGTCTTATTGAAGATCCAGATTATAGGCACAATGGGAAAATGTATTCAACGATATCCGGAAATTTAACAACAACATTTTCAAACAAAATTAATGATCTACATGCTCGTATGTGTCAAATTTATTTTAGTAATTACAATCGGGATAATTCCGTCGTTGAACCAGTATCTCTAACAAACCATTAATTAAAACCTGAATTTAATAATTATAACTTTTTATCAGTTTCATATAATAGGTGTACTCAGACAGAAGCTTTACAGATGGCACTTTTGGCAGTTGTGAAAACAATGGGGAAAGGAATGCATTAACTGGCTTAAAACAACAATAACATTGAGTAAATGTTTTAAACCAATTAGTGTGCCGATTTTGCACACATGATTTCATGTCTGCCAAAAGTGTCATTCATAAAGTTTGTCTGAATACCCCTAATACAAGTATTATCAGTCTCTACTATCAATTATACTATTCCAATAATGCCAATAATATTGGAACCAGTTTACAATTTTATCAACTTTTCTTTCGATGTAGTTTTGACGTTGGCGTTCATTTAATTTTTTCTAAACAGCTGAACAAACACTATGACAACACAAAGAATGGACGTTTACTAATGACTGTAGGATAGTTTATTTAAATTCTTATTAATACAACATTAAAAGTAAATGAAAAATTAAATTAAAATTGACAATGATATAGCTAAGTGCCAATTTAAAGTAATTAGGTCACAATGAGAGTGGAAAATGAACAATTTTTTTTCACTCGAGGATCTACACGTATACATGTATATAGCACAACTTTACTTGCAACACCTTGATGCCATTAAAGTGTCCTATTCATGTTTCTAGAATTAATGATTCACCCTCACCCTGGATACACTTTTACTCGATTGAATTATGGGAATATTTTCTTCTTGTTTATGACAAGCGGGCTGGTAATCTAATAATTTTGCTTACACGGCAAGGACTTAGGTTTACTTCGTTGCGGCAAGTTCGAGCCCTCTTGAACTCAACAGCGGGAAGTGTGTAAAGGGTAACCTCCAAAACCTTTTTTCCCTCTAAACATTATGGATGAACTATTGATATTCTGCATAGCTGTTTTATGCACAAAACTATACAAACTAACTCATATTTCATGTTTGTTTGGGCTTTTTTAACGTTGACGTAGCGGCCTCGTTAATTTGTACACTGTAAGTTGCATTATGGTATATCCATTATACGATATGGCAAAAGTTACCACAATGTGCAATATTAAATATAATACCGTATATATTCGATTTTTCATTTATTAAATTGTCAATGCATCGCAGCTTTCATGAAAACCTGTTATAGAAATGAGACTAAGGCGACTAAGATATGGAAATTACGAAGGTGTGTTATAGTCAACGATATGAATCAAATGACATTAGATATACTGTACATGTAGTTAGTTGCAGCAATAGTTTTAAAACGTGTGCCATACGAGAGTGAAAAGCATGAACTTTCAGGCAACCTTGTATTTCACTATTTCTTAAAGAGCATTCGACGTAAAAATTATGGCTGACGCTACAGGAAAATCATTGACCGGCTTAAAATGTAAAGTTATGTCAAGGATATTAAGCAAGCGAGAAAAATTAAAATTCTTCAAATTAATCATTTCCGTTGTATTTTTATCATGTTTCTATGCCTCTTTTTGAAATGCTGCTGCAGTTGTATTTGATGCTACATCAGCATTTTTTTCAGCATCGCAGTGTGGAGTGAGTTAATCAGGGTTAATAGGTCGAACTAACGTTAATCCAATGATTACACTTCTGTGTTTTAAAATAAGAGCAGATTTAATCTTCATTCAACACCTCTCAAGATGTTTGCCACAGCAGTTTTCTATAGAAGCTTTCACAGGTTCCAATTAATATAAAAACCTGATAAATCCCTCTATAATGCTTAGTCGGTCTGCCATTTACCAAATCAAATATAGTTACATATCTGAAATTGGAAAAAAACTAAATGTATTAATGATTTATAATCTGGAAATTAATAGTGAAAAATAAATGTGAAACTATAATCTTGTAAAATCACGTTGACTTCCATAACCAATGCTTTAAACAATTGTGCTTTAACCATCTACTTTAATGCAGAATGTTTTAAATTTAGATTTATTTGAATTTATCACCCACAGCCATTTCATCACGTTTTTTAAAAAAATCCATGTAAACTATGAATTAAATTTACGCCAAGATTTTCTGATTTTGAAATTATGATACCAATACTTTTATTCAATAAAATGAACAGAGGTATTTGTGTAAATATTCATAAATTGGATTACGCTCGCTCGTGCGTATATGATGGAACCATTATCGTTCAATTCATTTTCTCAGCATGAGTTTACCACTTTTGTTATCACTATTTTAGTAGCATAATCATTGAAGCAGCTTTCAGGGTGCATTTTGTATCTATACATACATGATAAGAATATGTCAGATACACATTTGATGGTTATATTAAGCATTACACACTTGTCAAAGGATGCTCAAAAGTGGCCAACTTTTAAGGGCTTAACAAGCCTAAGAGGAACAGTTAGTGAACATGCACTTTTAGTTATAGCCTGCCATAAAATAACGATGCTATCACGACTAAACTGCAGGCTACTGATAAAGGAAATACCATTCAATGTATTTCTTAATATATATAGGGTCAAAAGACCACATTACGATGTGCATTTGTTAAGTAATGTCTTTCAGCATACCCTTATATAAAGGGATGAGGCTTAAGAGCATGCAGAAACATTTGCTTAAATTTTCATGAAAAGAAAATCATGAATAAAAGATTTTGTTAGATAACATGAATGTATGGAGACGCCGTCATCAAAATAATTGACACATTTTAGATTGTAATTGAATGTTCTAATGTTTTATTACCAAAAATATTTGCTATATACCGTATATCTTTGTTTACCTTCAGAAATAAAATGTCAAAATAAATCAATCAACCAAATCATTAACTTTTCAGACTTTAAAACAAAGAAAATCGCAGTAGAATTCACAAGCGATGAGAACCGGCGCAGAAGGCCAATTGATTAATAATGACCTGTAATTTAATTAAACAACAAATCAATCTTAGGAATAAAGCTACATGTATACATGTACTTGTTTCCCTAAATTATCTCAGCGAATAAAAGAGGATTAAAAACAGAAAACATGTTATACATTGTAGTTTACATGATCTAACAACGATAAACTCGACAATTGTGTTGCTAACACCTGCTGATATACTGCATGGAATGATAAAACTGCAAAGGATTTGCAGCTAAGTTAGCTAACGAACATGTTAAAATTAGAATGACGTGAAATGTTATTAAAATGTTTGTCAGGCATGTACATGCACATGTACATTGTATATTTCAAGTACTGCATATTGGGAAGATAACAATCGTAAAACATCAAAAAAAATCCAACCAAAAATCAAACCACTACATTTATTTTTAATATTTATAAATTAAATAACAAAATATTAGACTATACGTGCTTTACTGAACAATGATCAATTTCCAACATTGCAACCAAATTTTTTTTTCAATTTATCTTGCAATTATACGCGAATTGCTTAGTAACGTGTTATATCTACTTAACAATGTTACCAATGGTTTAAGAAACTGCCTCACATTACTTGATCTATTTTTATACTTTTATACAAAATCTTAGATGTTAGGAAAGTTTATGAAGTAGTGCACAGTCTGATATTAAAACCTGCACTTATCTCTCAGATGAATGCTCCATTACATAGCAGCAAGAATATTGAAATTATTTAAAATATAAGAGTTTCACAGCTACAGACAGCTATCCAGACCTTTTGATACATTAGTAAGTCAATTTTAACTACCCTTATTTTAAATCTGAACATGATGCTTATGATCCAGCTTATCCCACCTTTATTTGAGAGAGTTACAAAACTGAATGTACATGTACGGTAGATGGAAGCAAACAACTATTGGAAGAGAAAGTCTTCTATTGATTCATAAAAATGTATGTTCAGACATTGTTGCAATTTCTGTCTATTAAAACAAGTTTAACAAAAAAAAAGTTAGGTGTGGCCCGAAGGTTTTCAAATTATCCGATAGTCCACAACATTTCCAAGCCTGTTCAAGAACAATCATGGCGATAAAGATCTGCACAATTACATAGGTGGTTAATGAAAATCATGCGGTATACCCTCAACCTGAAAGTTCGGCTACCTAGATAAAGTTGACCCTAAAGATCAACGCAGGTGCATGCCCATTACAATACATTCAAATTCCTCATTGTATGAGATGCGGTTTAGCATCCATGCCACTATTTTAGGCAATATACAATGCGTTTCGTGTAACTCCTCCTGTATTCCTTCGACACGCTTGACCTCCGCTTGTCGTACATAGCCCTAAATTGTGACGTCTTTAATAAGCCTGAGAGGTATTCAGGAAGCAATACTATCAAATTCGCAGCTTTCTCCGATGCTTTAACTGGGTGGGTACTGCACTGGGGCTATGGGTCAAGCGAGAGGTTTATGTTTTCGGAGGATCGGAATTCGTCGTTTCTCCAACAGGAAGGAAGTCTGTTCGTCATTAATTATAGCAAAAAAAGGAGATTGAAATTCAGCTCGCACCATGAAGATGAAGAGGTAAAGTATTCGATGACGTTAATCAGCCATTTCCTTTCCTTTTATGGAATGTGCGTGTTCTTAATTAGACCATTTAAAAAGAGCATTTATGTGTTGCATCATATTCCTTTCGATATATTATCTCTCCTCTTTTTATTCCTTCACTGTTAATGTCCCTGCATAGCAACGCAGGTGATCCAAATCCAATCAAGAAGAAATTCATTACAAAAATTAGTTATACAGTAGGTTGTCAAGAAGTGATGCTCTCTTAAAAATGACGGGTCCAAGTAAATCAGCTGATGAAGTCATTTTACGTATTGAGACATTTTTGGGACATCAGAAATTCCGTAAACCTACCTATCCTCTACCTCGTTTAAAAACGTAGTTTTGCATCAAAAAACGACAAACCATAAAATAAAAAATTCTAGAGTTGAGTACGATACAATCTGAGGTCAAATGTACAGGCAAATGAAATCGATTTCAGAATACAAAACCGAAAAGTTAAGCCAAAACAAATTATTTTGAAAAGCGAATTTCATTTATAACCAAAATATAGCCATCATACTGAACAAGTCTGAAGTGCAATTTCTAATCCTTTAATCCTATTATTCTGAAAAAAATGTTTGAAGTATAAATTTCAAATTCAAGTTTCAAATTGTATCTAGTCCAGCACGTCCTCTATTTTCTGCAGCCTCTGGAATCGATAAACGACTCACGAGGACCATAAATGAACATTCTGTAGTTCATGTGGGTTATGCAATAATTCGAAAAACAAATAACCAATTACATGGACGCGTATTTTTCCTGAATTAAAACAACTATTGGGTTAAACAAACGTAAAGCAATGCCCCGAATAAGTCGTCAAATACTGTAATTTTCATTCAATTGTAAATCAATGTGGTAATGCTCGAAATGTTTGCACCAATAAAGGCAACAATTGACACGAGAAATTCTGGTATTTTGCATAGTAGATGAATACATTATATAAAATTTACGTTACAAGCTACTAAATATATTG
>JAQGAO010001905.1:0-21972 GCA_034697705.1 Ommatoiulus sabulosus | reverse complement strand
CTTTAATTACCTCCTTTCACTTCTCCATTAGTAGCTATTGCTGATGTTGACAAAGCTGTTACTCCTGTAATAGCTGTAGAGAACAGGATCACCAAAATTGCTTGTACTATAAAAATTTAAATTACATTGAGTACCTTTTATACAATAATTGTCATTACATTTTTTAAATGATTAAGTGCTAGAAATTGCAATCCACATGTTGTTATAACATTGTCAATGTCAAGAATACAATTACAATGTTTTAGTTTCAATAGATGAAAATAATAACTTACTTATGCCTCCTTGTCCAACCAGCCAGGAAGTTCGAAGAAATAGCATAGGGCCCCAAAGACTCATAATATTGAGAATCTGTAATGATTATGAATAATTAGTGTTCTGATTAGCACATTGATTTGATAACTAATCAAGGATATAAGTCTTATGTTACTCACAAGTACACCTTGGATCCATCCAAATTTGTGGTGACTTTCATTGCTCTTTTTATTTGTCCTTTCCTTGTCTTTTTCAACTTGCACTGTGCAATTTCCAGTGGCAATGCCCTAAAAAATAAAAATACAACCAGAATGTAGCAGTTATTATTCGTTCAATTGGTTTACACCAATTCACTTTTGCGTAATCTGAGACAATTAAAACATAGCATTACAGTAAAACCCCTCTAATCCGTCACCTTTGGGACTGGGGGTATGGTCGGAACACAAAAAAAGGTCGGATTATCAGAAAAAAGTAAAATAAACCATCTTTCAACTCAAGCATGACTGTACATATTGTTCTCTACAGTAAAAACATTGCAATAAATCGCATAAAAGTTGTTATTATGAAAGTACAGATGTGCAGTCAGTACATCTGTTGTACCGATATCATATGCACCTAAACTAAATCTTGACTGCAAAATGATTTTTTATGACAGGATCGAGACTGGATCTTTATCATATCTTTACCATTTTTAAAATAATTTTTTTTATATTGAAATTTCTGTATTGTTTCGAAGACTAGTTTTTCACGAAAATAATATGAAAAACTAATATTTTCTTTCAAAATTCATAGGAAATTTATCACAAAAAAAATTGTTGGTACATGTATGTGTTTGATGCAAGCTCATCACACATGCATATATTTCTTACATTGCAGCACATCTCACAATCTTCCAAAACAACTAAATTAATTGATGTACTAGCTGTAAGTGAATACTGAGAATTCATAAGCAAAAAACAAATGGCAGTACATTTCCTGCAACTTTACATTGGAATGCATGCTTTTATTCCTTAGTTATTGATACAGCTAGTGGGGCGTTGAATTGCAATGTTAATAACAAGGATCAATTCATCCAACCCTTCGTGGACGTTGATCCGATTTATCTGGGCCAAGCTGGGCTCAGAAATCATTTCTTGAAAGTCTAGGTTGTTGTAGGCTTCAGTCTGAAATTTGGAATTGAAGTTTGAATACTACTATTTGGATAATCATATGAATGCTTGTAATTGTTTTGGTTGATATACTGCACCTTTAATTGGTGTGTAATATGGTCAATTTGCTGTCTCCAATACCCTCGGCCTGGACTTCCCTTGTGTTTGAAGTTTGGAATTGCATTATGTTGTTGCCGTGCATTAGTCTGGCATTCTTGTTCTCGGCACTCCTTTTTTTCTTCTTCCAGTGTCTGACATGACTTTGATTCCTCTTTCAATTCATTTCCAACTCTTTTCGAAACCATCTGCACATTAGGTACCCTTTGTAATGGTGGATTACGGGATAACGCCTTTGGTTGATCACTTACAGGGTCTGTCTGCGTAGCCTTCAACTCGGTGTCAACTGCTACTTGAATATCTTTGTCTGCTCGCTCAATGGTTACTGGCAACTGAATGTAAAAACCACACAAAGCTCGATGCAAGATCATTCAAATTATGAAGGCTTTTGAGTCGATGATCCATTTACTTTGGAGAGATAAAATACACAGTAGACTTGGCCTTTGAGTCATTTCACATTTTTACCTTTATGGGTGGCGAGTCAAAAGAATCATTTTTAGAAATCAGATTTGTGTAATTTTGAGTGTCGCTCGGCTTTTCTTGATTATCGCAATGAACATCAGTTTGCGGATCTTGCACATCAAGTGGTTCGTTCACATCAACAGGTATCAAACCTATTGATTGCCTATGCCAATAAAACAATTGAAAACAATGAATTTCATTGGTCTTTTTAGTTGAAATTGATGGGCAAGAAATATTGCTAGAATTACTCGCATTTCAGCTGCTGTTTCATCTTGAATAGTCAGTCTCTCATTTATTTCTAATTCAGTTTCTGGTAATCCATCGTTGTCTCGTTTTCCAGCGCATTCAACATGCTAATATTAAAAAAACTCAGTGGGCTTAATTATAAAATATCGGTTAAAACTGTTTCTCATTCATAATTACACATCTGGTGTACTTCGTTATCCAATTCGTTGGCATCATTAATGTCGTGTATTTTCTCTTCCTGTTGTACAAGGCTGGAACTGCTGTCTGCAGGCCGATCATCTTTCTCAGAAATCTCACTAAAAAACATGGTTTTTGTTACAATTTTCATACTGACATCTTTCCTGTCTCTCTCCCCCTTCCCCCATGGAAAAGCTTGAAGAGATCTACCTGGGATATTCATTCTCAATGTACTAATTGCATTTATGAAATTTTGGAATGCTGGGAAGCAAACCAACTGCCATTATGCTAATACCATGTGTTTGGAAACTGGTATTATCAACTAGTTTACTTACTTAAAGTTACCCTTTTCTGCTTCTGCACAAGGTAACTCGTTACTCTCAATCTTTGCTTCTTCGGCAATGCCAGATTCCTCAACATCAAACACTTCTTGTTCTTTGTTCTCTTGCTCCTCAATTGGTCTAATATCGATTTCGGCTGGATTTTCCTCATTAGGATGTGTCAGTACATTGCCAGAATTTTCTCCATCATTATTAATTTCTACTATCGACATTCTTTTCCTTTGTTTAGGCGATGCTGGATGTGCAGCCACGTTAAACGACTTAGTAACCACAGGGCTTTTCTGCTTGAGCTTTTCAATTACTGCAACAGCCTTGACAGTTCTGGGTTTGTTGCTGCCTTTTAGAACGAATGGCTTTGTGTAGCGCATGGTCACAGTGTTAAGATTCCAGGTCTCAAATGGATCTGGCGTGCGTCCATTAACAGAAAAATAAATGACAGCAGAGGGTGAGTCGCACGTTATCTCGATTTGGGTCCTGGAATCGATGCTTTGTTTTCCCTTGAAGTACAGTGGCTTGTACAAAGGTGTGATGGAAGGTGCACTAATCGGCATTGTGCCCATTATATTCAATTAACCATGAACTCCTGGAATCTTAAATTTAACACAGCCAGGTATTAGGGTTTCTGAAATGGTTTGTAGTAAAATTCCTAGTTTAAGTCCAAAATTAAGTCACCGATTGATCATTTTTTGCAAGAAATTTGTAGGTTTTTTTTCCGCAACACAAGATTCAGTAAAATAGTTAAATTGCTGGCCTGAATCTGTTTGATAAATTTAAGGTTTAATTTTAGGAGAAAATTTCAAAAGTAAACCTTAAATTAAAAAAGTGGTAATTTCATTTGTTTTGAAAATATCAGACATTATTATGCAGCTTAAATTACACATTCACCAACGCCAATTAATTTTAAATGCAAAATGTAATGGGGATTGCCATTATGATCATTCTATCAATTCACAAAACACTATTATGCCATTTTTATTTATGGCATGAAACCTACCTTTTTAATGGACCATTAACAATTCATGGTTTCATTTCTGTAATCGCAAAATTGTTTGCTTATATTGCTGCCTGAAGCTCGTGCACTTGTTTCTACAGTTGCTATGGTTACGCTGGAAATTGATCGAAGGAGCCATGGGGTCCAAAATTAAGTCACCAATTGATCATTTTTTGCATTGATAAGCGTTGCCGTGTATTTTTAAGACCTGTTAAAACCAGTCATCTGATGGATTAAACATATTTTTGAATGCAATGCAAGAAATTTGTAGGTTTTTTTTCCACAACACAAAATTCAGTAAAATAGTTAAATTTGATTTTGTTGTTGTTGTATTGCTAATAATCTTTTCAGCAGTTTCTGTGAGATTTGGGGTGACTGCAGTTCTTGTGTACATTTAGTTCTGCAATATTAGAGGATTTAAAACTTTACTGCACTGAGATGCAGTCACATTTTGTAGTCAAATATAAAAAGACACTTAATGACAGTGGATTGTTTTATTTTAGTTAGCTCATCATTACATCACTGATATTTCTCTTACAGTACAGCACATACACTGAGACGCCACTTTATTAAGGACACCAAGCACAGCAATTACACCTACAAATGTTATTGAAACACATATCACTTTTTCCAGCCACATGTCTCATTTTCATAATGGCAGAACAATTCGTGAAATGTGATTGGTGTCCTTAATAAAGTGGCATCTCATTGTATACTGTTTTGATGCAGCATTTCTCTATATGGTGCATTTAAATTTGGCATACAGTAATAGCATACATAATCACACATGTAATTGTGTAATTCGACTAGAATTTTCTTAGAAGGCAAAGTAAGTCTTTATCCCAAAGCAATTGAATTCTAGAATCAAAGGTCTACATAGAACCTCAAAGTTTGAATTGAACACAGTTCGAAATTCAATTTAAAAAAAAAATAAGTTGTTTGCAATACAAGTGTTTGTTTTGCAAAATGAAAGCTAGTTGCATGAGAGGGAAGGTGGGCTTAATCTACAGGCTTGATAGTGACATAACGTGATATAATGAAAACTAAAACGATAGTTCCTAAAACAACACACGCTGCAAAAGTATAGAAAGTTTCCTCATCAAAAACGTCTACGAAAGAAGGGATCTGACTGTACAGTTTGTTCATCACATTTAATTCTTCGTTCGCCACTCTTGCCATTTTGTCTACTTGTGAGATCGCCTACAATTTGAGATAGTGCTAATTTTGAAGTTATTTCTTATTGAATTTGGACGACTTTGTCTTTTTTGGCTCTTGAACTACTTCAGGTGTGTAGAGTGAACTGATGTGCTTGTTGAACTGTTGCAATAGCTCAATGACAGATAGGTTTTCTGTCTTTAATATAATCTTATTCTGGTTTTCTGTAAAGAAACAAGGTTAAAAGAAACTGTCATGCATATCCCAGGAGAAAAAAATCTGCAGTTTTTTTGCAGTAAACTGCAGTATTATTGCAGTTTTTATTTTGAAGTAAAAGTGCAGTATTATTGCAGTTTTTATTTTGAAGTAAAAGTGCAGTGTAAAAACTGCAGTATTTGTTTCAAATAATTGCCCTTTAGTGCAAAACAAACTGCAGTATTTGTTTGAAATGCATTTTTTTCAAAACTATAATTTAGTCTTATTTAGCATTCAGAAAACTTTGACAGGAGTCTGGTTCAAGCATTTGATGAAAATGGTTAAAAACGGCAAAAAATCCTACCTAATGTTACTTCGATTATAGGCTCCGACCTATCATTGCAAATGTCTGTTTTAAATATACATTTTCCATTTGTCTGGCGGTATCTTTCTGCCGAGGTATGATAAAGGAAGTCCCTGAAAGAAACATATCATAGGGATATGAAGACGGTCATGGCCGATTTAATATGGAACTATCCCGGCATTCACCCTGGAAGGATTGTGGGAAACCATGAAAAGCCACAATTGAGAATAGCCGACCCGGGAATCGAACCAGAGTCTACCGAATGTGAGACGAAAACGCTACCTCACTCGGTAATAGTGAGGTGGCTTATTGATTGAAAAGAATATTCCTGATGATATGAAACAATTAAATAAATATATAGTAATTTGTTATTTGAAAGGTGAATAATTGAAGCTATTTCGAATGTATTTTTAAACGGCAAAATATTATTTAATGATGATTTTGCACTGCAGTGAGCTAGCCTTCTTTTAAAATACTAAAATATCACCAAACATTGATAGGGGTACTCAGAGTGTAGCTTTACGTATGGCACTTTGGCAGGCATGAATTCGTGTTTAATAGGAATGCATTTATTGGTTTATAAACAGCGATAACCTTTAGTTAATTTATTTAATCAATTATGTACACGTGACTTCGCAGCTGACGAAAGTGCTACGCATAAAGCTTCCGTCTGAGTACCCCTATGCGCGCGCTTTTCTGCATGCTATTGTAACTTGTAGTAGGCCTATCTACGGAGCCCAAATGAAGCATAGAGCATACCTTATAGAAGATACATTTGGATGAAATGGGTCAAATTTAGCTTCAACTTTCTTCGCAGCTTTAAGGTGAAAACTTTTCAATGCTTTAGCAATAGCCCCAGCTTGAGAAATATGGTCAGGAATTGCTCTCCAAACTCCAATTTTGGGGATAAACAGCTTTCGGTAAACCATTTTTTAAAAGCCACCCTGTATAATTCGCTGTGTGAGTACGTTCCAAGTCTGTACTAAACGGTACTAAAGGACCTATTACATATTTTTATAAAGTTGTCATAATATCATGGAATAAGATTGATATAATTATTTGTCTTCTTATAAATATGATAGCTTTTATTTAGTTTCTAAATATATTAGTTTACTTTGAAACCGTGACTATATTTTTTCTTTTTCAAACTTTCACGATTGGTAGCATTGCAAATAGAATGCAGATTACGAATTGCACCTGAATTCAGTTCTATACAAAGTAGTCTTTAAAATGCGTAAATAAATCTGAATACGTTAAACACTTCGACATTATTTTATATTTGCATAAATTAATGATTTGAAGCACTAAATTATGAAGTACCATTTTTAATTTTGTTTTATAAAAAAGAATAAACATTTTGTTCGTAGGCAAAAGTGCAATTCGAAATTTCACCTTTTACATCGTAATTCGTTTCTTCTCCACGCTATCTGCTTTTCTAGTCGTGTTATATGTCCACTGCACAGTGGATTTCTTGTGGAGTATTTTGGACGAGTTGAGAACAAGAACCGTAAGTTATACATGATTTATTTCTAAAATTTTTGGTTACGATCTTTTAGTAAGTTAGATTTCAGATGAAGTCGAAATAGGTAAACTTTAGCGTCGCATTGTGCGCTTCCAAGATGGCGGTTTATGTAAGCGTTTCCAAAGTATGACGTAAAAATTTCTTTTTCTCCATATTGTAATTTATTCCGAAGTCTTCATGGGTTTTAACTATATTTATCGAATTCATAATACTAAAATAAGCAATTTGTTTGACATTTCGATTTTCCGTTTCGGTTCTGCGCTTCATAGCTGTAATTTTTCAGCTTAAAAGCTGACCTTCTCCTTTTTGTAATCGTGAAAAAAAAGTGTGAGCTCCTGATCTATTATACTGTGTAAAGTATTTGCGTGGTAGGTCTGCATACGGTGATTTATAAAGTCCTTCATGGACCATATTTATTGAGCATATGTGATAATATTCTAGTACAATGAACACAATCTTTGTTGTGTGGCCACAAAAGTACCTTAATTACTTATTAACGATCAGGACCTGCATATTATTATGCGATTTCAAATTAATGATGTAAGTTTTTCATTTCGAACCTTGTTTTAAATGCCAAATGTTGTTTCCCTGGAAACGCAATTCCCTCATTAGATATTGTAAATCAAAATATCGTTTTTCTAACAGTGAAAAAAAATAATTAATAACGATCCTTTTCTAATAAAATACATTTATAGATTTTGAAGTTTGGCCATAATGTTCATAAGATGATTAATTAAATTATTTTATGGTTTTCCGAGCGGACCAGTTATTCAATTTATCACAGTCATAGATTCGCTTAAACATATTGTCACAAAAGTGTTGCATTATCTCAATGGTTCCCAACCTTTTCACGCCTGCAGACTGGTAAAAATAGGAAATATTTCACGGAGTTGGAATAGCATTTTGTGGTCGGCTAAGGCAGAAAAAAAGTACTTATATAGAATTTTGTTATTAGTTTTTAAATCTAATATTATAAAATAAAAAATTCAATGGTGAACCTAGTGAAAATACTACATGTAGTTCACTAGTTGCATTGATCTACTTTATCTGATATGATTTTCAGTTCCGGCGATGATTTACATGTCGTACAACTGTAAACTGTTGAGCAAGGTGTAAAATTTTATAACTTTTGCCATCATAGATTCAAATCTTAATCTAAAACCTTTTATAGATTAAATTAAATGTTGCAATAAACTCAAAAGTACTTTTTTAGTTGCAAGATGTAATACATATGCCTATTAATGCACACGAACATAGTACATGTAATTCAATGAACATGATATCACCATTTTGAGTATTAATCAGCGCATGTGTGAGGTACTTTTGTCAAGGAACTATTTTTGTCTCCACTATTGCAAGCAATCATAGACAAACAATCACATTAGTTGGTTCATTTTCTAATGGCTTTTTTAAAAAATGTCAGGATCAGAGACATTTTGGACAATTCTTTTAGTAAGGTATACAGTATGTCAACAATTTCTAGTTTTTTTTTTAATTCTTTAACTCTCTTGTTATTTATTTCATTATGCGCATCATTAAGCAACCACCAAATATCTTGTACGCTAAAATGAACAATTGTGTGTCAAAAAATGTCCACAGAACGTTCAAACAAACATAAAATTGTGACAAGTTTAAACCATTAACCCTGACAGTTAGACTTAACTACTTTAGTGTGGGTAAAGATTGTTTGTGTGACGTTGTTTTTTAAATAATGGTGGCAAACGATGTTACAATTCTTATGTGATGTACTCTCTATGAGAACTTCTACTAGTTAAAAAGATATTATAGCCAGTGCAGTAAGAATCAAATCATAATCCACTCTAGTGGATATGCGTTTAATATGCACAAACGTGCAGAGATCTACTAAGATCTATACAAGACTTCAGTAAAATTGCCAACAATTATTACACGTATGTGCAGAATCCATTTTTGTGGCTTAGTATCAAGCGATCTCATATCATAATTTTTTAATGAATGCAATTAAGGATTGTTTCTGGTGTAGCCTTAAGCTTGTCGTCAGGGATTTTTTTTTGCTCATCTAGAATGAAATCGTTACTAACTAGTGCTTTGCTCATTTTTATTTTTTAATATTGGTTGTAAAGTACAGAAATTCCGGTAACAATGTGCAATCATTACAAACTTATTTTAACAATCTGCCTTTTATATCATGTAAACATTTTTTAAGTATACGATCCATTATTTGTAATTTGCAGATGCCAAGATCTCGTCGAAGAAGACGTTCAACATCTGAAAGTCATTATTCATCTCGCAGTAGAAGTGAAAGCTTTCATCGTCCCAAGCGGAGGAGGATTTCTGATGACTGTCAGAGCAGCTACTCAAAATCTGCCCATTCTAAAAGGCAAGTAGAGACCCTTTTGTAATTTTTTTTTTTCCAAGAGTGAATTTAACATTAATCGATTTGACTGCGAGTCCCAAATTGTTATGGTTTAAATATGGCTATTCCCAGATTGGTTTCCATCTTGCCATAAATGGTTCAATTTTAAGATATGGCGATTCTTGGATTTTCACTAAGCAATAGTGTAAAGCAATTTTTGAAGCATCCTGCTTTCTTTGAACTTCTTATGCTACTTAGTTTCTCCGGGTTTTGATAGGATTTTCACATTTCCTGTAAACAGCTAAATTTCCTAGAATATTGATGACGGCAGCGTTAAACCATGATTGTTATTATACCATAATGGTTTAACAGTTGTACAGAGAGGTTCTCTGCAAGGATTTGTAGAAGCAGTTTTAAAAGTGTTAGGTATTTTATTGATTATGGGATTAACTGCTTGTTGCACGAGGAAGAGGGTCCACGATGGGTACAGTATATCACGCAAGCGCTACGTTAAGTTAGTTTCACTTTGTATTTCTGCTTGATTGAATGGTGCACAGAAACTGGTTAGCTGCCATACATGTAAAAGTAATACCGTTCTTGAATAAAAAGTCATGAAACCTTACTAGTAAAAAAATTGACCAGTAATTATCCTAATTATCTGCAATAAAAGAAGTGTGGTACAAAATAGATTGTTTATTTAACTAGTAGTGCCTGAAATAAAGTATAAATTGCACATAATTTCGCTTGTAATTTGTCGAAATAACTCCATTACTTAATGGTTTATCATTCCGGTAAGCTTTTAGTTTACCTCTCAGACAACTTAATGGCAAAAGTAAAATTTTAATGATTGGAACATGTTACGGTGTGTTTTCACATATGGTATAACCATATAATTCTCATAATTTAAGAAATATTAATTGCATAGTCATAAAATTTTGTTCACCATACTACTTGGAGCTGCCTGAAAGTTGATTATTATTTTATTTTTACGTTATCAGTAATGGCCATTATGAATACAACAGACATGGCTACGGTAGTGATTTGAGCTATCGAGGCTATTCTTCAAGCCGCAACGCCCAGTATTGCACTCACCACAGGGAATATCAGCATCACTGTCGCCATCCACCACAGTTGGAATCTGATGATTCAAGGTACCATTCGCATAGCCATCGGTCGAGGAGACACAGGCAGCATCGGCGTCATCATCGCCGTCACAGCCATGGCTACAGCTCTGAGGTGAGTAATCTTTTACGACCGATTGCTTAACAGTTGATCGGAGTAAATTATTATATAAGCATAGGACAACTGAACGGTAAGAATCAATTTGGATTCCAACGTCCTAACTTTTTTTAAGATATTTGAAACTGGGTGGGAAATGGCAGATTTGAAAAAGAGGTTTTGCATGCATTTTTATTCGAGGCTATGCTTGAGATCGCAGCTTCCTACCTACGTGGGACAAAGCGACTCTTGCACCCTTCTTATTACCATGTATTATGGGTTTACTTCGATCTTAGGATTTGTGGTGTAAGTCCAAACCCACGTGTTTACAAAATTGCTCCCCGAAGCCACAGCAACAATTTTACATCATTAAACTGTGATCTGCGTACTGCATCTGCATCTTTGGCTGAGTGTAAATCATTTGCGCTGGTGTTTATATAGTTCATCTTACTGACTCATTTGTCTATGATTTTTAAGATATGCAAAATTTATGTTGAATTTCAAAGGCATTGTCGTGTGATCTATATGCTAATGTGGTTGAAGTGTTTTGCGACAATCTTAATCTTCAGGTCATAGTTTTATATAAATCTTTTAAAAGATTAAGCAATTTGTAAATTTGAATGGTCATTGCCAGTGGTAAATTGCCACAACCATGGCACTGCATTTCGTCTTGAAGAGGTGTTCATGAGTTGGTATCGCATGTTTTTTTTTTACCAATCATCAACGAAAAGAACATGTCTGCAGGCAGGTTCCACCAATGCAGTTAAACTGTTAATTAAGTCACGTGATGCCAGCAGGTTCATGAAATATGCACAAGCCCATACACAATTAGGTATAGATCTGTGCAATTATGCATTTCTGATAATATACAGGAATTCTGTTGTTTTAACCATCGTGTTTCATGTCCAGTCAAGGAAATATAAGCATTTTGCGATCTTTTATGATTGTAATTAACCTTGATTTATCTGATTACGTAATACTGAAAGGTCGCTAGGGGATTCCAGTCCCTTCTGGAACAAAGCATGTGTTGCAGGAATTATCAGATATGTAAAAATTCGCTACAGGCTATCTTAAAAGCGCGACAACACCACATGTGCAACGCACAACATGGAATGCTTGAAGATATTACGTGTAAGGTTTGCCTATTGCTGTGTATTGGTCATGTGTTCGAAGGGGTTTTTTTTATACAGAAGAAGTTTAATGTTAAATGAAAAGTTATTTATAAATTTGCAGATCTATGAAAACTGCAATCAAAAATCTATTTAAAATTTATCTGGTTGAAATGTTGTTCCTAAAGAAGATGACCAAGTAACATATTAATATACAGTACTATAAATTAATTAAATTCTTTGAAAATTTCGCGATGCAGGGAACTAGTACATGACCTTCCGTAATGCAGAATTTTTTATATGCCAAATTAATGAGCTTGGTGAGAAACATGACAGATGCTATTCACCCATCTCAATGAGTTGTCTCTACTCGTTTAATATAATCGTTAAAAAAGGCACACAAAAATAAGTGAAATGCAGTTTTTCTAAAATGTTTGATTAATTTAATGGATAGGCAGTATTTGCTAACATGTGCAGTGCAAACTGATGATCAGTATTAACATATACGTTATATTGAAACTAAATATGTAGTTTGTGAGTACTTTTCTCATAGATTAGCAAATTGATTTTATATGTTAACACCCTGTCCTATTGTAATTGTTATGCTGACAAATAGTGTACATGTACATGGTGAATAGCGCTGTATACATGTAGCATATATATATATATATATGGAAAGCCACCTGTAATCAGGAAGTTTGTAAGATCAGCTTTCACTGTACATGCATAAGATGCCATCTATCAGATGACTGAACATTGTCCGTCTTAAACTTAAAAAAAATGAAGTCTACTAATGACTCAACACTTTTATGTTGTCATGTGATACTTAGCATCTTATGAACCTGTCTTAGTTACTTTTCATTGTGTGCATTTTATGAGCTCTTATTTCTGAATTCTTTTGTGAAAAAACTGGCGAGGTCCTTGTTTAATTGTGGACAATACAGTGTAACTATTAAGGTACTTCCTTCAGTTGTAACTCTAAGCATTGGTATGTTTTGGTTTTTGAATCTTGTTTACTGTTTTGTTGGGAAAACTTCAGTTGAAACTTGACCATCGGCCATTTCTCCATTGTAGAAAAATTATTCGTCAATTTATTTTTAACTGTATTGTGGCATTCATGTCTACCCTATAAAAATGTTAGCCGCCACACTTATGTGATTCTGTTGTTGATCACGTACTTCTCGAGTTGTTTTACACTGTACTGACTGAAAGATTCTCGCCCTCTGGATAGCATGCCAATTAGTGAAATAATCAGTCAGGCGGTAATGGGTCGCTAACTCGTAGATTGCCACTCCTCGTCGTTATCTTCAAGTGATGATAAAGGTTCAGAGGTGATCGCTCAATGGCGAATGTCAGCTAGTAAACTATCTTATCAGTGTTCGAAAGCGCTAGTTTGCTTGATTTCTCCTGGAAGGCGAATTGAACGAGGAAAGGTTGCGCCTCGGGGTAATACGATATTTGCCGCGGTTATTTGTGGACCGGCAAGAACTCGGAGGAGTCACGAGCACTCCTTGAGCCGAGATCGTGCAAACTGAGCCAAAAATATCCCCGTGTGGGCTCTGCTTTTGCGCCTTGGTTTTGCCCGCTCACTTGGCTGATAGCTCGTTCCATTTCAATTCTTCATGCTTTCGGTCTGCTTTTTTTTTTCTGGTCTGGTGTTGTCGCGTCTTGCTCAATTTCACGACCAATCCCTTCATCACTGGTTACCTGCGTTGCATAAGGACGAGCATTTAGGATCACCCTGACAGTCACTCGCGCCATTCATACTCTCCAAGGGTAAAATCTTGGCAGGGCAAGGCAGGAGAACGGGAATTTTACGCACTTCGGAACCCGCATGCGGTGTCAGCGGTTTTGCTCGCGGAAATCGAGCGGCTTGAGTAATGCGTGCAGCAGGCTGAGGGGGAAGCCATCATCAGTGGATGCTTATTTGCTGACAGTGTTTTGGCAATGATGGTGGAACGGGCGGCGATTGCCGTAGCGTCAGGCAGAAGACGGCCACAACACACCGTCAAAAGTCAAGTTATGGCGGCACTGGTACAACAGTCCATTGACACAGTGGTTGCGAGTGCCCCTGAAAACGGCGATGCCGTGCCTGGGCCGGCACCGGAGATAGCTGCCGAGGGGGAGGATAAGGAAAGTAATGCCGAAGACCAGGAGGTAGTGATTCTTTCGTAATGCCCGCCGAGGCTTTTCTCAGCTTTCTGAGTTTGCTCTCCAAAAAAAGTGCTACTCAGGGTCAAGGGTTAAAGGTCATGGCAGTTACGATCATAGTGCTTGGAGCTTTCCAGATAAGTTCCAATTTCTTTTATTGGTTATGCGATTAAAAGAAGTAAGAGATCGAGTTTTAAGAGACATCTTTGCAGCCTTGTGGCGGTATTTATGACTTGTAAAAGCTTCTAATTTCCTACCAGATTTCTTTTAACTTGCATGACCCTGGGAATACTGACAGACTTTATGGACATTAATATCCTTTTGGTTTTCGTTGATCCTCCTGGGGGAAAAGCTGCAAAAGTCTGGTATCGTGGTTCCTGTTTATCTGATCTTTAAACGTTTCTTGGTAAAGTAAAATGCATTTAATCTACAGGACTAGCGGAGCTTTTAAGGTTTCTAATATTTTTTGATAAAGTTTTGGCGAACGAAGTATCTGGGAATTTTTTTTAAAAGAAACAGGCTGGTGGGTTTTGTGGTGGGATAAAATGCGACAAAATCGAATTCGTGGGAGCCACCACAATACCCGCTGAAATAATTTAATGGAATAAGCCATTTTCGTGCTTATTTTAGAAACCGTTTGTAGGGCAGTGTTGCAGAAAGCTGCGGTTCAGAAACACATGCGATATTTCTTGAACAAACTGATTTCCTACATCGCAGCATGGTTAATTTTAACCTAATCTAAAAATAAATCGTGCCTGTCGCTATAAGCTAGGCGAAATGTCATTTGTTATGGCTTTCTTGCCCTCTGAGAAAATTTGGGAGGTTTGTCTTTCCTGGAGATGAGAGAAATCAGGATGCTTCGTGGGAATTGGACGTTTTTTGTGGAATCCAGTCATAGGTGGTGACAAATGTACAATTTCAACACGTTGCTTAATGTTACCATTAATGGCAACCGGTTTCCAAATGTCAACAAAATTGAATCAACAAAATTTAGTCCGTATTCTGTTACGTTTTGGGGGGAAACAAATATTTAGCTGCTAGGTTTACTTAAAAAACATGCGCGTTGTTCTTGGCTGCCAAAATAATGGCCACTATTAAAACTTGGATACAAGTGTTTTGCACATGAAAAAAGCGCCATTACTTTTTGCAATTAAAGCCAATATAACAGGTGTTCGAATTGATGATACCATTAGGTACGACTTGTGCCCTCTGGTATTAACTCAACTTCGTTTAAGTTAACTGCCACGACTTTTGTTCTTGACAGTTTGTTATGGGTTGCAACTGTTATCACTTGTCTGAATTTGCTTTGCAAGGTCGTTTGTGGATGAGGGATTTTGTGATTGCATTTTGTGTTTTGGGTGTGCAACTCAACGCATGCTTTTAGTTGCAAGCATAGATTATTAGAATGTTTGTTGAATAGTGATTTAAATTGTTAGTTTTATAATACCGCGCACATAATCAAGCTGCGTGGTATCATCTGAAATTGTATGATTTGCAAAAAGAAATTTATGAGGCTTACCACAATAGAGTAAATTTTTGGAATTTATTTGTTATGGTAGTTGTGATAAAATTCTAGGTACAAACTAGGTTTCTCTTATGGTAAAGGAATACTTTTTGCCACGTGTTATTTTGAAATTGTATTCCTCGGTCTTGCATTTGTAGTAAAGTATGACATGTAACCACGATATTTTTGTTAAAGAGACCCTTGCTTATTACTGTATTTGCAAGTCTCCGAAACCTTTCCTAAAGGCCATCACATACGAGGCAATTTATATCCCGAAAGTTATTTCCAGATATATTGTTGCTGATATTTCCCTGTGTATTGGGAAAAATTTCCTTCGCAAATTTGATTCCAGATTTCTGGAAAGAAACTGGCGCCATAGGTTAAAGGTTTTACAGTCATGCCTTCTGTTGGATAGCCAATCAGGAAAGGCAAACGTTATAGGATGGAATAAAAGCACTGCCGTAAGTTAGTTTACCCCCATTTCCTTTTAAAAGGTGCTGTCATAATGCGTATACTGTAGATATATTTTCTTAAAGTAATCGCTCCATGTGTGCAGCAACAGGAAATTGATTCAGTTGAAATAACTTTCCTGCAATTTCTCACGATTTATTTCCAGATATAACTTTCTTCGTGTGTGACGGCCTTTATTTATTTATTTATTTATTTTGAACATGTCCCATGGTCTTTTCACCCAAGTATGCAATGACGTTAATCTGAAAGTTGCATCTCGATGAATCAGAATCTTGATTTTTTTCCGTTAGTTATATAACTTATTTAGCTCTGGAGTCCGTTTTTGTTTTATTTTGTTCACGGTGGTATTTAGGCCAACACTGTTCCATTGAGACTTCCTATAATTTACTACTTATCCTTCGAACCAAAAGAGCTGTGGGGTTGTTGGTCAGGGGGGAAATCTAGTGTTACGTTATGTGACGTTACTTTTCAAGTGCTGTTTTAACACGACCCCATCTGTTTGTATGGAAGTGCAGGGTTGTTACTCATCTCACTATAAACATTTCCCCGTGATCTCGATTTTTCGCTCTGGTGCGATGTTAAGAGCTTTAGACACGTTTTGCTGCTATGGAATCAGTTCAGTGTTTACGTTAGTCATTGCATTATTTTTGAACTTTTTATTTGGTATCGACTTATTGGGGTTATTGAACAAGACCTGCCTGTTAACGTACTCTGAAATCGCATTTCGCTTATTAATTCTGAACAGCATATTGCAGATTATTAACTGTTGTTGTAGTCGCATATAGCCAAAGTGTTGCAACCATTTGTTTCGTCCAGTTTAAACTCCAATTATCACACTTGGTGCAGTCTGTCACTAGTTATGTGGGTAAAATTCAAATTTAGTTGTTGTAAATCACTCTGCGATGCCACTGACTCGATTCAGCATTAATAAGGTATTCGAGAGTATTAATTATCGATGACGATGACCCATTAACTCCCTTTCAGCCCTTTGTGATTGATGGCAAATAACAGGAATGGGTCGTGCGCTGGATATGTTGGCATCATCTTTGTAACAGAGCAACATGCCTGATTTGTAGCATAGCATAGTTGGCACATTTAGATTTTTCCATTAACCAGGCGTCGAACATAGGCGGCATCCAGAATTTTTTAACCTACATAAGGCAGTAAACCAGGCACAGCATGAGCTGCGCTATTTATAACGTTACACTTTATGAATTTCCCTCCAATTCCATTAAAATAGCTGTCTTAAGTTGGCTTCCGTTAAGAAAGTTCTGGCCCTTATAGGAGGGAGAATTGCAGTATTTTGTCTCGTACATCGATTCTTGGCTCTTACTGAGCTCTCCAAGGAAGTTTGGAAGGTTATGTTGCACTTTGTGATTGCCGTGCACGAGTATTCAAAGAATGCCTTTGAGCACGCCCACACTCAATAACATTTCTGGATATTCTCAAAGGTTGCCAGTTTCTGCAAATGAATCTTCTTGGAATGTTTGCCACATGAGAAAACTCTAGATTTCGGGTAACAATTTTAGTGACTCATTCATCTGTTGTTCCCAGAATTGCTCCCTTCAATTCTTTTGGGACTTTGCGGCGACATGCACATTGCATCAACTAGTGTTACAGATGATCCCGATTTTTTTTTGGTCCGTGAGTTAAGATGTTGTGGCGCAAACTTTCAGGTTGGTGGCACCATTCTTACGGTTTCCCAATAGAGGTGCCAACGTCTCGGTCTGTTCCTTGCCCCTCATCGCCGCTCTCTTCGAGTTGGGCCAGTTAGCGCCTCTCCGCAAGCCTTTTCATTGGTTTGGCACGCTTGCTTCTTCTAGGCGTGACTTCCTCCGCTGTGTTTTGACATGCGTCGCGCTATTTTTAGCAGCAGGTCCAAGAACTTTTCTTTCCATGATTTCATTCTTTAACAGTAAACGCAATTCTCATCTCTGAGTGCGGTTAGTGCCGGACTGGCTCCTCTTTTCTGATACTCCCAGCTCCTCGTTTAGATTGATTTCCATGCGAGTTTGTTGACTACTTCACGCCACCATTCCATGTTTTATTCCTGTGTAGACCTGCCAGTTGGATGTCTTCTTACTCCTATCTAAAATGCTCCACTCGTGCTCCAATTTCCTGCATCATCTCTCATCAAGGTTGCAGGTTATGGGTACCGATGATCTGCTTCCAGATGATGTAAAGTTCTTCATACTCTTTTCTTTCACACCAGACGTGTTTGCCTTTTCGAGCATTTGGCATTTGCGGCAGTGGATTTACAGAACCATGTGTTTGTGCCCAGAATAACTGTGCGTGCTCGAGTAGCCAGCCATTGATGAAACGTTCGCTGGTTAGCAGCATGCAAGGCCTAAGTCAGGGTCTGGGAATGCTAATAGTGGGATTAGCGCATGAGAGGTGACACGCGTTTGTTTAGATTGCCTGCTTTCAGTGAACGTACTCTTTAAGTGGTCCTGCTAAAAGTGTGTTTTGGTGTGGGGGTCTTGGACTAATAATATTTAAGGAATTGCAGTTTTTTGAGTCACTTTTGCAGGTCAGTGCTCGGTTGAGCAAATTCGGCAAAAGTGCTTTTGAATTTGAATTCTTTATTTTATCATTGTTAAACAGTCCATTCTATTCCATGGTCAGATCCATCGCACCACCAGATGTTGAATATGGAAGGACTAATCTGTACCTAAAATAACCCAATAACATAAAGATTTTGAAGTACACCCTATAAAAACGTTATTTTATCATTGTCTGATAGGACCACGATAGTCGAAAACAACTTTTAAAGTTGCTAAATGCGACATAGGGTTTAGTTGGAAAACTCTGGAATGTTTAAATTTAAGTTGGCATTTATCCAGTCCTTCTTGTGATCTCTTTACGGAGCTGGGCAGGTTTCTTGTAAATAGACTGCGAGGCCGTGCTATGCTGGCAGTTTGGAAGTTCTATATCAGGGCCGGTCTGCGAATGATTTGACTTATCATTTTTCCGGCTAATAATGATGTATTAAGACAGGTTTAATCTTAAGAATTTTGTGGACCCATTTTCAAACTCGACTCCGAGGAAGTGCCTGTAAAATGAATATGGATACTGTATTTTCTAAAGCTTGGAGATAGTACAGAAAGTTTTTTTAAACTGTTGGGCCTTCATTTTACCAAGTTTATCCCACCTGTTTGTTATCAAAACTACCACCCTGGTTAACCGCAAAATACTTCACCAAGCACATGAGAGCATGTTTAATAAATAAACGTTTACATTTTCACTAATAACAGCAACGTTGAAATGCCGATCTAGTGTGAATCGCATGCTGGATGAAAATCTAGTCTCAAAGTTTGAAAAGAAAAGTTTGCAGATGCGGTGCGCTGTCATACGTTGCCTTGAACAAAGATCACACATAGGTTTAGCGTATTATAATTGCGATTTAGAATACCTGACACTTAGGATGATCAATGCATTTTTTTTTGCTATGCCATTCACCATACATAAGAATAAGGGTTAAGCTAAGAATATTTGGCTGTTGTGGCTTTTGGAGATGTTTTGACTGTTTGGCAAGCATATTGGCTGAGGAATGATATTGTGAAAACTAAAGAGTACAAAAAACATTCTTATTTTGTACTAAAAATGTTTCTGTAAACATATTTGGCTAAATACGCCCACATTTCTTTACTTTCAAATTTTTACTTATGTAGGCTTTTGCTTTCCACAAAGAATAGGTTGAACCCATACTCATGAGAATAAATTATCGCTTCATAAATATTGCTCAATTTTCACAAACATAAATGCTCAAAAAAGAAATTAAGGTACAACTGGTTAAAATAACGTTCTCAAGCGTTCTTTGTTTTAGCCAAAGCACACCTAAGTTTCTAAATCGATCAGTTAATTTTACTCTATAAACATCGAAGTCCATTTTCTGCTTTCCTCCAAAATGATAGTAAAAAATGTAGCTTTAGTTTCATGAGCCTGCACAAGATGTGCAGGCTGCATTTGATGCACATTGATTCGCTGTGAAGTTTTCACCATGCCATTTATTCCTCACCCATTGCGTCCTTGTCGCCCGGTCTCACGTAAATGGCTCTTTTGATTTTTTCTTGTTGACATGGCCCTGCCTCCCTTGTTATCGTTACTATGTACCCATTCGGAACGTGAATGCTATCTCACGCTTCTGTCAACCAACCAATCGTACCTTGCGGCGTGTCTTGCCCTGGACTCAACTTGATTGTGCGAAAATCGGTGTGCGCTGATGACCTGTGATCTGATGTTACCTGGCTGACTTGGGGTGGTGCCGAATCGTTCCTTTGCAACCTGGGACGCTGGTGTGCTTCTCGTTTCATGGGGTTGGTCACAATAGAGTCGACGCGAACACAGCTCTAGGCCGCCGAGCGTAGAGGACGACGAAGACGGGCACCTGATCTATCACCACGGCGATGTTCTTCAAGACAGATGTACTCGTCCATTCGTAATATTTTACGAACTCTGCATTATATTTATTTCCCCTTTCAGCATTTCTCCCATCCCCCATGATTAGCTTGGGATATCCCCTGCACCTCACACGTGCAGGGAATATCGAACCTCGCATTCCAAAGGGATTTTCATAGTGGGGCAATGGGAACGTCCCTGCTTGGGTAGGCAGTAAATGTTCAGACGGCTATCTTATGTTGGCCTGTCTCGACGTGATTTGTTGTCCGTCTAGAACATTGTCCCCCCTCTTGCTCAGATTTTCCCATTTTAAAAATCCCCTTATCAAACGTTATCAGCTTCTTAATATAGCAAGATAGGTTGAGGATCAAATATTTACCTTTTCAACACAAGACCAGATCATTTCGAGCCATACCTGGCCGCATCACCGCGTTATTACCTACCAGCCCGCACTGTCTAAAGGGGGGGCATAAACGTAGCGAATAATGTCAGAGGGTTCTTTTTAAAGTGCTGGGCTCAACCATGTTGAGCGCAAATTGCCCAGTTTGTGGGGGGGGCACCGTGTATATGACGCTGGTGATGCGGTTCTCAGGTTGGCCTCATTGAGCAAGTGAACTGACTCGTACTATCTCTCTTCCTTTCAGACAAGATCCAAAGCACCCTGGGTGAAGGTACTTTTGGTAAAGTCGTCAAGGTGAAAGATATGCAAAAGTAAGTTGGTATTACAAGAAACAAATCAACGTTTGGAACATTATTAAGTTAGGTGTCATTTCCGGAGTTTTGAGCAGGCAGATAACTTTGATTTCATTAGATTGTTTTAAAAAAAAAATAGCCCGGACATTACTATATTTTTATGATATCCCATGAAGGATATACTATGCATGCTTTACAGACTTTGCATTGGATAGTTAAAATGTGTGTGCCTATAAACTCGTGTTCCCAGATGCAGTTTTTTAACCTGGATAACTTATTTTGTGACGTCAGTAGGCCCTTCACAAATAGCACTTTGCTTATCAATCATTGCCTATCTTACATTTGCATCACTGCCGAAATCGAACCCGGGACTGATGGGCTGTTGGGGTAAACAAGGGCGCATATTTTGGCAAGGTTGTTTTTCACTGGCTTGCATCTTCGTTAATCTTTGAATCGAGCTATTTTTGACACATACCCTTTGCAGCCTTGTCGCATTGAACCATACAGTGGATATACAAAAAATCGACTTTGTGGCAACGATTTTTGATTTGGGTCAATGCATTTTTCACCGTGTAATGGCTTGGACCAAACATTGTAAAAATTAGATTTGCAGCTCATTTAGTTGTTGACAATCATGAAATCATTGCCCTGTATTGAAGTGAGTGTAGTAGGAAATGAAGTCTGCAAAAGGGGCATTTTTATTTTGAGAAAGGAGTTGATGAACTTTGAAGCTGCAAATAAAACGTTTGCATGCCATGAAATAAACATTTAATGGGTGCTAAAATTAACTTTCTGGCTACCATTGGACAAGTTTAATTTGGGTGGCTTAATTGTTGAAAAACATTTTTGTTGGATGGCTCAACAAATACGTGAAATGCTCATCTTGGCACATATGGAAGATTGATTCATTTTTGAGAACGATTTTTAGAATGTACAGTATCACATGCATCATGCTATCCTACATTATTGGAAGCAACAACTTCTCAGTGAGAGTGCTGATATGGAATTATACAATTAGATACCGACGCCGATGGTCGAGTGGGTTGCGCGCTTGCCTCTCGATCCTAACTAGCGGGGTTCGCTCCCCGGTCGAGGTCGGTGAGAATTTTGAGGATGTGCAAAA
>JAQGAO010001904.1:0-21974 GCA_034697705.1 Ommatoiulus sabulosus | reverse complement strand
CACAGCGCCGTATCCAGTAGCGGCGTTCTCCCACTTTATTTAGGGAGTAAAGCTTCAATAAAAAAAAAAAAACCCGTGCACAGTATATACTGTACGAGGGCCGTTCATTATATAAGGTTACAATATTTTTCTCGTTCTGACTGTATTCAAAATATTCGTACACATATTGTATTTATTAGGGTCATGAGGCATACTATTTTTCCACATAATGCCTAATGTTCTCAAACATTTGTCCCGCCAATGCACCGAGGCATCTAGACTAGCATAGAAAAATTCGTGTCAATTTCACGTATGCAGGATGTGCTTGCCCGACCAATTCATCGCTCATCCTGAACGTCTGTCCTCCGATTTTCAAAGACGTTTACCAATCCCAGACCTGTTCAATGACAATGGCATTGGCACCATGCACCTCAACCATTTGGCAAAGAATTTCAACCAGTGACTGCCTTTCTGTCGCATAAATCTGATCACACTTCGCAGCTCAATATTTGGCCATGTTTCTACCAGTCCCGTCACTTTCAACTGATTCATGGATGGGGCACTTGACTGTCAAGAGAGGCGATTTGGTGTTCGTGAGCTAGGAAGTGGGGATCTACCTGCTTAAAATAGGCAGGAAAGTTGAATGTACATGTAATAAGGAAAATTACACACGTGAGGTCTTGTTACATTATATATTGAACGGCCCTCGTACGTTGCATATGCGTATAATTCACAAGGTACTGTATGTGTTTTCACCATAGCTCCTTCTTATATACATGTAGATGAGCAAATACAGATTTAGATTTATAGTACATGTAGTGTAAATATTGAAACTATACTAATTAACGTCTTTTCCAATGTTCAAAAAGGCCAAAAAATCCCTTCATTGATTGCAAAAATGTTTTTGCGCTTCAATAGTCGACTCTTTCAGTCCTGCCAAAGGATATAGCAGCTGACTTTGTGTGCAGTTGTTCTCTAAGAAAATTTCGGCAACTACATTTGAATTCATACAATTTCTTCGCTTCGAGTGCTAGATGATGGCTCTGCAATTCATTTTTATTTTCCCGGCATTGCATTCGCTGAGCTAATTTCGATTTTTTATGGCCACTTTCAACTTGTCTTTCAAAATAGTCTTTATCATGGCCACCTTTATGATGCATTCCTGTGATCCCGTTATACAACCATGGCTGAGTGCTGCGTGTTCCTGTTGCTATTTGGCAGGTTTTTTTCTTTCCCGGAAAGGGGCTGCTGGGATTAGTTTTATTCTATAACAATTCCGCGTATAGCAAAACCTCCGAGTTTTATTAGTTTCCAGACTTACCCGGGACTAAATAAATTGACAGTGATGCTGGGTGAATGCATCTTCTATTCTTTGCTCCTCTGAAATGTTGTCTTACTCACAGATGCGAGCGTAAGCCGTATTGCTATTACGCCATCTTCGAGGATTAGGTTTATTCGTAAGAAAGATGGAGGGCGGTAATGGTTTGTCGGAATAATTGGAATTGCTTTTGGCGTGTGCAAAAATCACTCACTGTAAATTGAATTTCATGGGCACTCAGACATCATTATCCGTGTTACTAAAAATAAGCATATTATTCGAAGTAAACACATTTACTCTGAACGTTTTAGCATTCGATTTTTGCGTGCATGTCACTGACTTTATTAAAATTCTTTAAACACAATAAAATGTTACAGTTTTTTGCATACAGTGTATTTGTAATTCCATTACAAATGTTCACCTGCTCGCTTACCTGTCCCTGTCCACATACCGCATGTACACTAATATAAAAGTTGACAAAATAATATTTGTACGGGGTAAGTTTGCTTCAGCGGTTTATCGCAGCGCTTTTTTTTTCATATTTGATATACAATATTAAACTTTTTGGGAAAAATAAAACTTAAAGCATTTTCTATTGACTTTTAAAATCCTTCCTTCACTTCCAGATGGAAAATTTCCTTTTTGACTGCAATCTGTACAAAAATTTTGTTTGTAAAAAAAGGTTTCCAGTTATATGAATGTTTGAATGTAAAATTCAAGAGGTGAAAAAACACGTAAATAAAGCAAAATGCTTTTCGGACGTTGGTACATCTTTTATTCACTTGGCATTCAGCCAACAAAGTGCGCAGTATTTACATGCCGCTAATCAATTTAATTGCATGTTTAACGTCTTGTTTGATTGACGGCTGAAGTTGTTATAGGTTTTTTTCTTTGGAAATTCCTGCGAGAGCCCAAATAGAAAACGTTTATGTTATGCAATGAATGTGAAAACCAATTTGGATTATCTATAAAGTAAACGTACATGTATATATGTGCTGGTTCACAGGGCTGATTTTCACATGCGGTATGCTGCTTAAACTGTATATTGCGAGAATGGGTCAACGTTTGACCATTATACATCATTTTCGGAGCTTTTGTAAACGTTTTCAGACTACAAACTGTGCGTTCGGAAAATGGGTTCTGCTTCGTTAATAGGAGAGGTAATGGCTATTCTCAACAGGAAAATAAGGCCATTGCAACCAACTATTAGGACCAGAAGAAGGCGTTCCTAGCTGATGCAGAATTGTTAGTGCGCTAACAAGTGTCATTCCCAAGTCGTTCGGATGGTTAGCCCGCAAAAGTACCTCTAAACCGTTAAATATAGAGAAAGTGCGGTTTACGAAACCACCAGAAATAGAAAAACATATACTGTAGAGCTTGTCTAATTGCCCACTACGTTAAGCTGCTTTTGGGCAACCGAGCTGATGCGCGTTGTTTGCCAATTTTCTCGAATTTCATGTTTTTATGGCTCTTCGCACGATTTAATGATGTATGAATATATCAAATAAGCACTTGCGAATGATGACAGTTATCGAAGTCACTATTGCGAGACTATGCGTATTTCAATCCATGGAAAACTTTTTCTGTAATGCCTTTAAAATATCGTGATAATTAATATTTTCTTTTAAGTTTTTGCTTTAACATTGTGGTGCAGTTGCACAGAATGCCTCATAGATGGCGGGGAGATACTGAAATGGCGCGCAAGAATAGGTGTGCGGATGTTGTTGCAGATGTCCTGTTGAACCTACTAGATCGAAGATGGTGCTGTAATTTTTTAAAAAAAAATTTTAGAAAACAGAACACGTGAAATTCGCCTCGTTTGTCAACCAAGAACAGATCGCCGACGTGTACTTACATACTTGTGTCAATTACGTTTTCCACAGTTGTATACGCATTTTATTCCTGTATACATCTAGGCGCAAGCAGTGCTCTCCCAGACTTCCGTGCTGCGCCAAGGATTCGCAGAATGAGAATTGTCAAAAAAAATGATTCGTTGTACATTCGCGCCTTTTCAATGCAATTCTCGTCAGTACTTTAACAGAAAGTTAAAAAAAATTGTATAGCTTGTTGGAATAATTGTTTCTGAATATGTTTTTAGAATCCCAGAAAGCATTTTCATTCGGCAGATGAAGCAACGAGACGTCGAGGAAAACAATCCGCCGGTTTGTTTATGTCGGTTGATGTTCTGAGCAAGCGTAGAAATCCAATCTGCATTTACGATATGGGAAGCCTGAAAATAGCTTCAGATGCACTTTCCGACAAAGCGGAATTTTGCCTGTGGGATATTAATACATCTTACGGAACGTGTTTGAATAAAACTGCTTTTGCGGATTTGGCAAAAAAAAAATAAAAATAAATAAATAAATAAAAAAAAATAAAAGAAAACTAATCTAAAACAGAACAATGGTCTCAAAATGGAATAAAGCTGAGCACAACCTTGAGAGAGATACTTTAGGGAAAACTAAAACATTTTCCATCGCTCTCTCTCTCGCGATGGACGACTGTTTTGGGGATGGATGGTAAATTTTGAAGCATTTTTCTCTAGATTTATAGCTTTTTAAAAGGTGTCAGAAACGCATGAAAACTATAACACTTCAATAATAAAGTCTTCCGAGAAGCACTTTTTAGATGCGTGCATGTAAAAGAACATTAAATACATAATTAATGTACTAAATGCATGTCTCGATCGTTTTTAGTTTTCATGAAATCGTGGTCCAGGTGGAAACAATGATATAATGGCAATGTATGGCATGTAAGTTCACGCTATACATTATTTAGGGATGGAAACTAAGAAGGCTGATTAAAATTTCGAATATACATTATGGCTGACAATTTGTATCCCCTAAAATAATAAAGACAATCTTAAAATGGACGAAATATTATTATTTGGCGTTTACTGGGGCAGTCAGATAATCGGGACCTGATCATTGTAATCCAATATATTGCTGGAAGGCCCGGCTTTTGCCCGGGCTGTACTTACCGATAGTGATGCCAACTCCCTGCCCAAACTTGTTGTGAATTTCCACCTGGGGTTTTCAGGGCAAACATGACCGCAGCGCCCCCATACCACTTCAGCAAAGGCGTTTCCTGGAAAAACGTTTCGCCCTCTAAGCCACATACATGCATACATACATCTTTATATATATATATATATAAATATAAAGAGATGTATGTGGCTTATATATATAGATACTGTACCTGTACATGTAGAATGGAAATTGTTTTAGATTAACTTTGTTGAACCGTTTGTTCCAGGATTTGTTGAAATTAAACATTACATGTACGAGCGTACATACGTATATTTTTTGTCCTATCTACGCGGTAGTAACGTTTTATTCTCTTTATAACGTCTGAATTGAAAGAAGTAGCATTGCATGCAAAGAAACCTTTGTGCCTATGTCTGAATGTTGCGATCTATTGCATGGACAATAATAGCTACTTATGAGCATAACTCGGCCATGCAAGCATGTTTTAAAACACCACTGAAATCCAATAACTAATTAATTTGTATCTATTTTTGATTTATTCTTGCCATTTTTTCTTTTTGAATAACGTACCGATTTATTTATAATGGTCAATTATTTAAAATGTCCCAGTTATGCTATACGGCTTATTCTCAGAAGGATTTGCTCCGCTGGGTACTTTTAAGTTTGTAATTAATCTGCAGAAATAATCTCAATTCTGGTATTTAACTTTGAAAAGCCGCAGGAAAAAAATCGCGCTCGTTCACACAATGAGCTTCGCAGGGAATAAAATCTGTTCTACATGTATTTGCATAAACTTGCAAATTTATGTAGGCATTTAATTAATCGTATTAACGCCTCAGTGGATTTTTTTCTCCTCGTATTTCACGACGACAAAAGAATTAAGACGTCTAATGAATTTATTAACGAGACAGCCAGCCCTGATATAGTCTTCGGGCTTAGATGATTTCTTTTCATTAAAATGGCATTAGCTTTTGATTGAATTCAATGCAAAAACTAAGCTCAAAATGCTTATTTACTGCACCGTTGTTGCCAGACACGTGGCCTACCAGATAAAGACAAAAGCATTTTACTACTAACTTTATTTACAAATCCTTCTTAGCATCTGCATCTTTGGTATAGAGTGAATATCCTAATGTTTTAAATGCTAGAATCTAATGTTTGTAGATGTTGTTCGCCATATTGGACGGTGGCAAGGGAGAAGTCGTTTTCAAAGGATATATTTTAAAAAAATTGCTTTTAAAATAAACATTTCAAATCTCCTTTTACGATAGCAAAAATTGCTTAAAAAATAATAAGCTATGATGGCTTTTGCTGTAGGCTATATACATGTACAATGTACATGAAGCCGTGCTGCAAATCTTGCTAGCCGGAGAAAATCGTTTTCAATCTAACAAATCCGAAATGTCCATTATATAGACATAGATATTTCCATGCATGCATAAAAATGGGTATCGCTTGTGCAAATGAACATTTTCCAAGAACATCCGGCAACCGTAAAATGAAATTGCGATGAATTCCATCCAGCTAACCATTATAGAATTAAATGTTTAGAAAGTATTTGGTATAACAAAAATATATAATACTAGCTGGTTTTCCCGGCTTTGCACGGGCTGTACTTACTGATAGTGGGACGAAGCGATCGTACGCCTACCACATTTTCGGCACTATTCGTGCCGAAAATTTGGTCTCGCAACGGAAGATTCTTTTTTTCATTTTGTACGCGTTTTGCGTCATCACGTAAAAAAAAAAAAAATAAATAACCATCACTACGGGGCTCCGTGTGCACACATACAAACATATAAACATACATCTCTTCTTTATATACTTGTATATATACGTAATTTTTCGTGATCACTGAGAAAAATGTTGGCACATGAAAAACGGAAAATGGCGGTTGTTGTTTTATAGTTTTGAGGTTTTCAAATCTTGCTCTTAAAAGTTTACCGTTAAATTAGAATTTGGTTTCGTCTGTATGACTCGTAATCCGATATGATTGTATCCAGTTAATCGTTCTTTTTAATGGAATAAATTCCAGAAAGATTCACACACGGTGTGCTTAATGGCGTCCAATTTAAATGATATGTTATAGCTTTCCCTTTATCTCATCCCTAGCTCGAGTAACCAAATTGCTCCATTATTTTTGCAGCTCGGTGACGTATGCCTCCGTTAAGTTATAGATCTGCACCGTGAGTTTTCGGGTAACGCTTCGCAGCATACTTTCTCAATAAAAGCGCACGGAGAAGATCCCCGCGTCCGGTTTTATTTATTTGTAACACGTCGAAAACTGAAAATGAGAGAAGTGTGGTTTAGATGCGAGAAAGTTGCCACTAGGAATTTGGCGGAATGCCCACTACCAGCATTTGGTGAAGAACTACGCGTTTAAACCCCTATTCGAGGTTCTAGGCGCCATTTCGTCTACCTTGATCAATTTTATTTATGGCCGAAAGGCGCGACGACGTTTCTTTGTCACTGCAGATTTAGTGGATCGAGTTACTGGAACTGTTTGTTGTACCAGTTGTCTTTTCTATAGTAAGTGGTGACGAGTATTAGTTTGCAACATTATATTACGTTAATCTCTGCCTGATTTATTTGAATCAACTTGGCCGAGATAATGTACATTTAACAGTGGCGTCATTTTCGCGACGTTGCGTTCACATGTAGGGCTTGGCTTTGCTTGCAGCGAATTAACTTTCGTATTGTCAAACTCATGCTCAAGTCTGGGATTGTGAATAATTCTTTGTAGTTGGATCTGCTTCATTTGATTCCTATTGAGAATAGCAGCTTTTTTTCACATTGGAATCCAATTTGGAGAAAGTTTGGATATTATACTCCCAATGTTATTTTTTATTCAAATTGTCAATTTTTTATGCAAATGTAATACTGGTTTCAAACTCAAGTACTCTTGGACTTAGACGTATACAAACGTCCAGTATATTTGATATCTTCTTGAAAAATCGGTTTCAAAATAGTACCTTATGTGAGATTTATATTGTACTACTAGGCGAGTTTTGCAGTTACATGATACGGTATATTGGAACCATACTCATTAATATTATATCGGTTAACCTTTTTAGATAAATGTTGTGCGACTCAAGTCACTCAACCTCGCAACGGAAACTTCGATAGATCTGCGCCAACTGAGAACACGGACACCCTGACAGTGATGCTTCATAGGGATTTTCAAAATTTGCCCCATATTTTTTTTTTCCAATGCAATATCGATTTTTTTCTTCCTCATATGAAATCGTGTTTCGCTTTCTCCTCCTGCATTTTCTGGAAAACATTTTCTCTCGGAGCGATTATTTGCTCAAAAGATAGCTTCATTAGCGAAAAAAATATGACAAATTTATGAGGCAAAAATGCAAATCTATCTTCCAATTAGCGTAAATTTATTAGACTTTAACCCGCTTTCCCGCGCAGGCCCTTGAGAAATGTTTCTTCTTCTCGTTGTTCTCGAGAGAGCGGAGTTTTCCATATTTTTCTTGCCGAGTTATCTGAATGGGGAGCCCGCCCTATTAGTGGGAATTAATGCATGATGCTAACGAGAAAGAAATTGCGCGTTCAAGATGGCAAGATGCACTCGGCGTAATTATTTTACATGCTCTTCGAGTTTATGCTTAATTACGTTGCCATGGCGCTGGAGTGCGCCAATGAAAGATTGCTCCAACAGAAGAAAAAAACCGGTCCGACCTCGTTTTTCTTCGTTCAGCGACTTTGTCTTAATGATTGTGCTTTAACGAGATTAACTGACTTCACTTTTGAAAAGTTGGGATTTTTGTCGTGCGTCTGCTCCTTTGGGTGGGCTTTTCTGGATTCGAGAGCAAATGCTGTCACTTTAGATCTTGCTGCGCGCAGCTTACACGACTCGCAGCCATTAGCGACAAAAACGGTCTGTATGAGGCGCTGCAGGCGTGAGTGAAAGATGCATGTTTGGCGCATCTTTAGATGACTAACGGAAGTGGCAAAATGAGGCCCGAATGACCAGCATGCATCAATTCCTATCGATAGCATGTCCGCCATCATTGTGAACCAACTCTGGTGGCCGAAATGTTGCCTGTAAGTCGTGCTATATTTGTTTGCAAATGCGTGTATTTCTATTAATACGATGCCATCTGATTTCAGTGTTTTTATTGCGGCATCTGCGTGCAACCTGAGAAAAGTTGATATTTTGCGTTGTTAAAATGGCAAGCAGTCGGCTGACAAATGGCTACTCAGAAATCATGTTGAAATAATTTACTATTAAACGATTGATTTATTTTTTTCTGGCGGATGAATGCTAGCGCACATGCATGGTTGCATTTCACTAAATGTCAGTTTTTTTTAGTTTGCTGTCAGTTTATTCCCACATGGGTTATGTTTTGTTGAGGAAACGCGTGAAGAACATTTTGCTCCATTGCTCAGCTAGCGTTTTTCGTGGAACAATGTAAAATATTACTTTTTATTAAGTGGTGCTTATACATTAAGACGGAACAATCGCCTCTCCACTTAAGTTAATCTTTTATTTTTCTAAACGTCATGTGAGAAATAACACGTTTCGCTACCTCCTAATTTGCCTGTTTTCCCATATTGAATTGCACATGCTGTACGTAAGTGACAGAAGCGTATAGATCAGTTGTGGAAGCATTGCTTATACAGTCATATAAACATGCACAAAGTATATAGTACATTCAATAATGTAGTGTTCGATCTACTTTGAGCTATTAGCTTAATGAAGTAAATGTATTATTCTTACTTGCATGGTTTGTTTAATAAAAAAAATCGATCAATTTCGCTGTAAGATATAGCGAACATTGTTTGACTTGTAAGACAGTTTAATAATCATTTTGACAGACAATATAGGAAAACAAACTAAATAATTTCGCGTAACGCCTATGCGTAAAGTTGGAAAGTAAAGACAACGCGCTGTAAGTTATCAAACGCGTATTGGTTTAGTTTCAGTCATAAAAACAAATGCATTTACTAATTCGTACTTTGCACACTCGTATTTCTTATTTCTCCTAAAAGATTCTCCAAACTGACAAAGCATAATTATATGGAACAACTTCCCTTGTGGAGATGTGATCCCCTCCTCTCGCCTTGTTCTCCAAAATAACATATTAACAACGTGTAGCATCGTGTGCAAAAATGAATACTTATGGCGAATTCCAATTGTCCAAAAAGAGTTCACTGCAGGGTATACTCCGAGTGTACAAATCTGCTCTCATTCCGTTCCATTTGTCCATCGTGCATACTTGGTCGAAATCGGTGCACCCTACTGGACTGTTCCATTTGTCCAAAAAGAGTGCTCTGAGAGTACCCCGACTACTCGGTCTCAAGAGCTATAGAGTAGCCAGAGCATCCAACATGGCGTCATGAGGACGCACCGAGCAAAAAATATCACGACTTCCGGTTGTACTGGCTAGCCACTGCTCTACCCTGGAGTGGACAATTGGAATTCGCCATTAATTTGGTTTGAAAACTGAGATAACCTTGAATAAATTTTTTAAACCAATTAATGTGTCGATTTTGCGCACGTGTCTTCACGATTGCCAACGCATAATGTGGCCAAAGTTCCATTCGTGCCATGCCAGAATTCAAGAGTTAGAAAGTTTTAATACAGTTAAGGTGCTACAAGGACTAGCACGCATTGGCTGTATTCACAATTATGCAACGATTGACGACAAAAACGGTCGTTGCTCATGCGCAGATAGAATTGCCACACGTCATTTCCACGTAATTTCTACTTTTTGGCTGTCAAAAACGAAATGGACGAGAGCTCTACTTCATCGTAAGAAATCGCATTCATTGTATAATCTATGGAAAAATAATTTGATAACGGAAAAAGTCTTCCGAACCACGAGATAATACGCGCGAAAAAAGAGGTGACGTTTTCAAGATGGCGTCCACGACTGTTTTTTTTCGTCAATCGTTGCATTCTGAATACAGCCATATTCGTCAATTAAGTGTTCATTCATTTCGGCTTACTTCCATGCGTTTAGTTCAGTTGTTGTAGCGTAGTTAAGTTTCTAACAACGTGTATATCAATATGTACAGTATATCAAATATGTATTTGATTTTCTAATAGTAAGTCATAAGTATACATGTACAGTATGATGATTCTGATTCGAGGGAAAACTATCATATTTTGCTAAAGGTGGAACTTCTGCTAACATATAATTTCGTTTTTTTTTTCTCGTTTAGCACCAGCATCTTTTGTAAAAATCCAGCATACAAAACCCAGCGACGACACCGTGAACGTGTCCTGTTACGGGACGGGCTTGTTTCCTAAACCCAGTGCCGGTATGTTCATCTTCAAAGGGAATAAGCACAACCGATTGCCTGTTGAGGGAGCTGTTCTACACACGTCGAACGTTAACGGACTCTATAGTGCCACGATCCACAAAGTATTTCAGGACAGGAATTTAGCGGCGGAAATCGAGTTCGAGTGCTACTTCTCGTTTCCTGAAGCCGACTACAAGGTTTTCGACAGGATCGTCTATTATCCAGGTAAGCACTGTTTTCGTTCGTAATATGCATGGTCTTTGTACTTGTGATATTATCAAATGAGGAAAACTAAAGAACTGCGAACATTTGACTTCAATGACAATACAGTATACTGTTAATACTGTATATTTATTAGGTTTGTTTCATTCTAAAGAGTTCAGAATCAATTTAATGCAAGTCATTGACGTTTGACGAAGTCCATGATGTGAAATGAAAAGCGGCTCCAGTTCGCTATGCACATACAATTATTACTTCAGTATATCCAATAAGGTATCTTCCATAATTCAATACAATTTACATAACTTACTGTACTTCAAATACATTTTGTTGTAAGCCGTACCGTAAATATGACCTCTTGCCTGGAACTAATTCCCTTCGCTGAAAATTTTTGTCATTTTCAAAACTGTCACTCACGCCAATATTGCAACTGCCCTCACCCAGACTTCGTCACCCCTCTCCCTGACCATTAATAACCCTGTGTTATGACAAGTAAATGCTAGCGGAATGATCCCCCGGGCGCTCACCCCTCCAGGGTTCTAAGGGCTCAAATTATTATTCATTTTTGAGGCTCGAAATTGGGTTCTATTTGCCAGAGTGGGCTAATCAGCCGTGCCCACGACTAGGCTGTCGTAATTATTTGCGTGACCCTAGGGGTCAGCGGCGTTTTCTCTTTGTCGGAGATCCCCCTCCCCCTTCCTCAACCCCCTCCCGCTGTCGATAAAAGCTTCATTTTTCACGAAAAAGCTCGGCCTCCCAAGCAGTAGCAGCATTTCTAATCAACTAATCTGCATATTGGATGCGACACCTGTTTCGTCCGATGCTGAGTCATTATGCTCTAACTTAGGTGCGAAATGAAGTGCGCGTCGAACAATGCACCATCCATTCATTTAAAACTAGATTTGGTCTATAGAGCAGATGAGAATATGCAGATGGGCGAAATTGGCATGGATATTGCATGGGGAGGAAGGATTATTTACAATCGGACCTTTTTAACCGTACGGAATGGCGCTTTTCCAGCAGCCATTGTGACGATTTTGTGCGCTGGACTCGACCTGCATACCAAATGCAATTAAAACCGATGATGGATCCGCTATTCTCCGCAATTAATGCAACGAGATCTCTCCTGAGGTCACGGAGGACTCCATGGGCGATGGGCGCGTTCTGTCACGTGGCGGTGGAGTCATTTCATTCCTGTATAAGAGCTTCCCATGTGTGGTTGTATCTTCGATTTGCGTATACGATTACCTCGTCTACCTTTGAAAAGCGAACTACGACCACGTATTTATTTGTTGTCAAGTTATGCAGTCAGCTTTTCAATTGGTAACTGCTTTGCATGAATTGCAAAAGACCACGTGATACCTGCTCATACGCAACTCTGCTTAAGTCGCTTTGGGTAGGAGCAGAGTGAACCGATTTCAGATCAGCTTTCTGCCTCCGATTACTAGCGCATGCGCATTCGCAAAAATCCAAGCCGAGGCAGGTTCCGATTTTCAGATCAGATTTTTGCGAATGCGCATGCGCTAGTAATCGGAGGCAGAAAGCTGATCTGAAATCGGTTCAAACCGCCACGCTCCTACCCATAGCCGGGAATTTTATTTGCAATCCCCATCATTGCATTAATGTGCTTGAGCGGAGTAAGAGGCGACCTTTTGATTTACATTTACTGTTTATGGTACGCTGCATGATCGCTAACAGTGGCGAGAGCAAAAATCGATTTTCAGCATTCATACAATCAACAAAATTAACGTCAATTCGGCCAACTACGTGATTGCTATTTTAAATTGACATTTGAATTGCTCCTATAGCTATCATTACATTGATTGAGGCTTGTTGATAATAAATCAAACTTGAGTGGTACGCACAAAATGCAAATGATTGTCGAGTTGCATGCAGCTTTGCGAACCCCATTTCTAACGGTGAAGTGTCTAGTCTAAATTTGCACTGATAGTATCATAGATGGCGCTAGCATTTAGCAATGCGTCACTTATTGCCAAAGTATAAAGTCGCATTTCCAAGCGCCATTTGATTTATCCCGCTTCATGCAACTCAAAACAAAACAGTGGTTTAACGATGGTGTCACCTTATCGGGTCGATGGATATTTCAGTTTATTTCCACCAGGGCTGGAGTCAGGTAATGACTGCAGAGATGGCTTCCGTTTGTTGGAGTTCCTATATGCTGTCCGAGAAAACATCCATGACGGCGGCTACTGACGGTTGTCAGACTATCCTCCGCTCCTTATGAACATTTGTCAGTGTACTCATTTTTAAAACATCCTGTTTCCCAGCAGTGTCGTGCTGAAAGTGTAACTGTCGAGACAACTTGGTAAAATGCGGGTTCCGCTCGCTGCTGCGCGCTGGAAAATGGGGCGTGACGAATCGCGACTCCAGCGACTTTTATAGGTTGTTCCGCGACCTTGTTGAGGGCGAGCGAAGGGAAAGCTTTTGTTAGAAGCAAGAACAGGGCTCGTGACTAATTGAATGTAACGTCCTTATCAACCCCCTAAACACGAAAAAGCTTTGCACGAGAACGTTGAAACGCAATATTACCGACTGGGGTTTAAATAAACACGGACTAATATGCATCATAAAGAGCTGCACGGCGGGCGACCCGAGCGCCGTTGTAGCAACGTGACTAATAGGAAGTGACGGCTGGAATTAATGCCATCCGGTTGCCCCCATTGCTGATGCATCGCGTGCGCTTACCGCCCATGTAAGCTCCATCTCGCAATGACGACACGCGATTCCGTATTGGGAGCGAGCACTCAACCTCATGATTATGACTAGAACTCGTGACGTCCAAAGATGGTCAGTTATGGCGAATAATCCCGGGCATGTCATTCGTTTTGCGCGTCATGGTGATACCCCGGAGTAAACTTACCGAGAATAGGTTTGAAGAAACTACAGTAAACTGGAGCGTATTTGAAACTATTAATTTGCTGCGTATAGCCTAGGAATTCACTTCGAATGCAGTGATTTTAAAATGAAAAATATCTAAATATGCATTTTGGTGAATGTCTTTAAACTTCCAACATATGAAGTATGCGTGGAACTTTGAAAGGTGGAAAATAACTCGAAAGTTGTTTTAATTTTGAGCTCTGGCATATAGCTCACATAAATATCGTTTTACATCAGTTCATCGTTTTCGTGTTTGGTTAGAGCACAAGAACGTTCGCTTTGTCGTTCAGGTGTTCATTGTCGATGAAGATTGAGGGTAAAAAAAATCACTTGGGAGACGTATCACCGATCGTTGATGGTTTGGTGGACAGCGTCGCTCTGCGCTGGGGGAGCGGATGAATTAGGTTGCATATCAATGTAGGGAAGAGTGATTATATCTGTGGGGCCCCCGTGGTGGCGCTGCCCCATTGTGCAGCCAACAATCGGCGGCTGCAGACTCAATATTTAATGTCAAGATGAATTACGTTTTGCGTGCGTCCTGACGCCTCTGTGCGGCCAATAGATGTATCACTTCGTTCCACGACGTATGACGAGCGATAACCTCGCCTATGAACGTAGACCCGTTAAGATCTGGTCACACGGATGTAGGGCAAGGTATTAACCTTTTGCAGGCTTTGAAGAAGATGTCTTAACGACAACTGATGTACTGTACGCTAGTCCTAAGGCAAGAAGCTCACCCGATGGTGCTGGTACATTTCTACGAAATAAAGTTCACGTTAGGGAAATGTTTGACTTGACTATAAATTGGTGTTTGTACGAAAATGACGTATATATTCCAAATGTTTCGGTGAATATTTGAAAGATTTTTAAATGATTGTAACTATTAAAAACGAACCCTAGAACTAAGTAGAATTCTAAGTACCTTCCGAGAACAAAACTAGTATTCGATAATGTTTGTAATCCTGCCTACGTGTTATCATTTCGCCCGCGCATTCTTTGGTTTATCCCCCACTCAATAGTTCTTTCCCGTTGAGGAAAACATATCGGTTTATAATAGGCAGTTACAAATTTTCTTCATCTCTACGCTCTCGTTGTTGTTTTTCTCCGCCTCGTGTGCATTTGGATTATTAATACCGCCCCATTTTCTGTCTTAATCCATCACCCATCTCTACCATTAAAAACGAAATTCATCAAACGTCAGCTACTATATTCTTCACCATTCTACCTTTTGTTAAAAATGAACCCAGGCTGAGCTACCAAGATAAATGGATGCGATATTGCGTGGGCACATGCTAAATATTGCAAGTCAAACATAACTTTGAGAATCATGATAGGGTCACACTATACGGGCAATGACTTGTGCGCTGTAGTGAACATTTAAGGATTATGACAATGCATATGCTGTATTTACGCTGGCAAATAACTTGTTTTTGGTAATAAGACACCTTTAAGACACTTCCTAGATCACGGATACGGTGCAGTTGTTAAGTTTGATAAGTTAAAATAACAGCTATAATGGACTAATTTGTCAGCGACACATTTGTTTCACTGCGACACGATAATGAATAATATTTACAAAATTGTTTTAATATAAGATAACAACAATCAATGTTAAAATACTTGTACTTAAATATAAACTTTTAGCTGTGGTGCAAATTAGTTCACAATTCATATTAAATGGCCCGAAGGCGTAAAACTGGCTTGAAACTTATTTTATTTGCATCTGGCATGATGCTACGCTGGGAGTAATTTGTTTCACTCATTACACACACACACATTTGCCTAAACATTACACCATTACAGCAGTTCTCGTATTATTCATTTCTTCCATTTTATTTTACCCATTTCCAGAAAAGGTTGTTCCCCTAGATTGTTCAGGTTCTACCCTTCGGGTACGAGCACGTTGAACGCTTATTGCAGACGCTTACCATGCACTAAGCGTACAACTACAAGATGAGGCATAAGTTTGTTTTCGGATCAAACAACAAACAAAAAAACAATAGATTTTTTATGAACTGAACGTAACAAGATGGAATCGAATTGTAATATTCGGGAACATTCGAAATCTGTAGCCGTCAGCTTACGAAGAAGTTGACTGGCGGCTTACGATGACGCGTTAGCGTCATTTAGGCCAAAAATCAGCACTATTGCAAACAGCAGGCGCAACAAGACTTTACAGACTTATGCCTCACCTTGTAGTTGTACGCAGAGTGGTAAGCGTCTGCAATAAGCGTTCAACGTGCTGTCTGTTACCCTTCTCCTCCAAAGAAGTCACGCTTGTACTTAAACAGTACCATTTAACAGAGTATCGTACTTTCCTTGAATATAAAAGTGAACTTTCATTTTTCGATTCGTAATTTCAACAGTCCTTTTGGCTGTCATTTAAAAGTCTTGATGACGTCATTTTTAGTGAACACCTCGCGGAACTCCACTTTCCGGAACCTCTTATCGTCGTTGAGACTTTCTGGCATTTCTTGCTGGGTTCTGTAGGCCTCTGCCTTGAAAACCATCCTCGACTAGCTTGGATTGCATTCTTCGTCTACCGTGAAGAATCCATTAATGCACTTCCAGAGCTCTACTCTCTAGTCCTGATTAAGGTTTTGTACGCATCTCAGGCATGCCGTCTTTATTTACTCTTAATGCGCGTTGCTTGTTTTAGGTAATGCGCGCTGCGAGATCAGCTTTCGTCTGTTTTTAACTCGAGAGCTAGATTTTTACCCTTAGGTTCTATTGCGGAGATGGATGGCGCCCAATTAGTATTTCGAAATAAAACACGACAGAGGCTTATCCTTTGCCCTTTTCTGTTTCGCGTATTGCTCAGGAGTCTGTTAAACTGATTTACCTGAGTAGGGCCCTAGAAAAGTAAACAAAAACAACGAAATCAGTGATAAAATAGTGATATGTATAATTTCCTAAAGTATTGATTTCATCGATTTACTCATCAGTTTAATGGTTTTATATTTTTAACCCTGAATTTGCTCGTTTTAATCATAAATAATTGGAAGTGGAATTGGAAATGCATTTGCAATTCAAATTATTGCTGAAATACATAAACGCCATTAATAGTGTGGCAAAGCTTGTGAGGCTTACATTTTCTTTTAAACATTCAAACGTTTTCCACGCACTATAGTCACTTCTTCTTTCAGTCCTTCTTTAGTCCTTCATACGTACGTGTAGTTCCGCAAATATATCCACGTTTAATTGTTTAAGTAGTATAATAAGATAGCACATATTAAAATTCTACCTGGGTGTTAAGACCATAAATATTTCTTCTGAAAATGAAAAAAAAAAATTAAACGTATTTTGAAATTGAACATACAAACCCTAAAAAGCAATGTCTGGCACTGGGTTTCCTGGAAGAAGGCATGCAATCACTGAAAGCTGCGGTGTTATGCGAGTTTGCCTACTTAACGTGACTAAGGGATAAACGTTAGTTGCATACATGTATTTATTTTTAATTTAAAAGAGGGTATAACTTCTTGCTGATCGTAAGATTTATACTGTTGTTTTATTTTAATTTGAAACAACGTGATACAAATTCTTTCGTCATAAAATTTACTTCGGATTACATTGGATGTAAGTGTTGCCTGTAACCTGTCCATTCCTATTCATGTTTTTTGAATAAACTTTATTTATTATTATTATTATTATCATTATTATAAACGATTTAAAAATGATCCAGTTAATGCGCTAACCTGAGACGAGCTTCTAAAAATGGAATAAATTCTTGGGTCGCTTACAAGCTACATGTATTTTGTGCAATAAAAAATTGCATGAAGTGAAATACTTCATGCAAGTTTTTTTTTCCATTGTCAGTCATGGTCAAATTTTATTAAGTTACTCGAAAAATGATGAATTCTGCCTAACCAATTTATGTCGAGCATTTCTGCAAAGGTAAACTATTGAAACGGAATAATGTTGATCTTGATAGGCATATGTCAAACATTTAATATTATTCTCATAAATTATACAATGTCATTTGATTGTAGAATTTCCTTATTATAATGTAAATTTTTACGAATATGTTTCGCTTTGAATTATGTTTACAGTGGAAGTAATGCATTTATGATAATCACCGAATCTTCAGTTTTATGTAAGAATTTATATTGTACCTTTATATTCTGCATGAAATGTTTAGCGGTCATATAAGATTAAATCCGCACCTACTTAACTTAATTGCATGATTATTTTATACTTATTTGATCGTCAATCGTCTTTTAATCCGTTGCCTCGGTGCTACCAAAACAATATCTTCCGACCTCTGGCTTTACTTCTTCATTACTCGTCGAGTTCGTTGTTTCCGAGTCCATTTCTCATCGAGTTGTTTCCTGACGAAGGAGTTGAACCGCGTAAAGCCCATGCAGCTTTTCAGCTCTGACCAACCTGACGCAGCGCCCCAAACAACCTGAACTTTAATTAGGTTTTAAGCTGCTTTAAACAAGTTCAAGAGTACCGAAGAAATGCCTCGTTAATTGGAGTGAAACTTAAGCCGGTCGAGCGATTCCAACCTTGCATTTTGCTAGGTGATCCCAACCGATCCAAGGAAGCAGAACTGGATGAGGTTTAAAAGCTCCTCTTCATCAACAACATCTTTGTTCGAGCTGGCCTCTTAATTGAACCCGGTTTTGAATCCGAAGTGTGGAGTGGGCACAATTATAGTCGAGCTTCTTCGCGTAGTGATTCGGATTCATTCTCTGCGCACAAAAAAATGCGTCCGTAAAGAAGCTTCCATTAATCTCTCAATGGCAAATTGAATCGCTGCCTTCCTGTCCCTTGTCAGCCTGTAATTAGTGCGAGTGAAGACCACACTCTTTGCTTAATGCCATCCTCAAAAGCCCATGAAGTGCCCACCTTGCCGGCTATAAAGACAGCCGGTTTTGACGTAAATATCGATTCTGTAAAAACAGATTACCCCATTGCCAGCAAAATTACCAATTGGTCCGTTTCGAACATGCATTGCGAAATTGGTAACGACGTTATACGGTTGGCCTAAAATAGCCTTCTGAAGAAGTGCATGTTGAAGACTCGATCCTTCGAGTATAGAAGCTTGAAAACACTTTGAGAATTAATCTGCATTTCGGAGCTCAGCTCTTTTAGTATATTCTCAGTAGACATACGATTATCCGGGAGGTTGAGAAATGAACATTTTCTGATACCCCTCCAAAATACTACGTGTTATTAAGAGTAATATTAATTATTTGTCAGTGTAACATGTATGTATTTCGTAAAATTCTAAAAACGCAATATTTTCCTCGACAGTACATGTACAGTATATACATGGGTGTCTCAGTTATAAGTATTTTTAAGCGCAAGAAGCTGTTATTTGTCTTAAATGTTTTTCACGCTTCAAATAAGAACTTATTCGGGATCCTTGCTATACATCGGGTCAAAATGTTCCTGCCGTCATGTGTCCCAAAAAATCGAACCTAACATTGGTTTACCCCTTTCAAAATTTCAACGCCACCTAGCTAGGGCGCGTTCCGTCCAACTTACGATGTACTCGTAGAAAATGGCGTCAAAACAGGATTGCGCAAACAGACCATTGCGGGCCGAGTTTCCAATTTGGCAATCGGTCCCTTTTTAACGCCGTTTTCGTGCGCGGAATTTAACGCGGTTTATTAGCGGCGAAATGGCGATGATAATTCGATAACGCCTTTGTGATTTATTTCTGTGGAAAAGACGGAACGCACTTTTTTTTTCTTCTTCTCTCGAAATCAATAAAAGCGGAGGAGTGCAGTCGCGGGTTTTAAATCCTCACGGGTTCGGGTTTCTAATGGGAACTGGCGAGGAAAAGAGAAAAGTTTCGACTTAGTTAATTTCTCGGGTTGAATTGTGCCAATCACCGGAGCGCCGTACGTAGCCGTCCCGTGCACTATCGGATTGCCATTAGGCAGGCGTCACTTCGGACTAAGAGATACTTTATGGCGTTTTCTGTTAGCTGCCAAGCTGACCCCAAATTCAATTTAGTTTGCGGAGAGAAAAATTTCTCCGCCGATTTCTCTTCGGATCGACGCGAACCGCAGGTGGTTAATTGTTATTGCGTTTTAGCGCGCCTCGTTCCGGAAGCGCAATGAGTGGTTAAGGCCCATGATGCTCATGATGAGGATAAAAACGCACTCGGTTTGGATAAAATACGCCTTTTATGGCCCGCTAGGGGGCACCGCCAACAGGAACGTGGACAGTGGAAGCCGATAGAAATGGTTCTTGCATCGTTCGAGAGCACTTGCAGTAGCCATAACGTTGTTTTTGAGTGAACACAAAACTCTGCAGCTAACCAAAGCACTAGTTCACACATTGTGGGTTGTGATTCAATTTTTGGTGTGTCGCGAAACGTTTACGGACTGAAAACTGATTATGATGGTTCTAAATCCAATCGATACAGTACATGTGATGTTAGAAAATCCAACTGCAAATTCCTATTAAAACTTACTTGAAAACTATTTTTCCATGATTTTGAATTAGCTTGCGATCAAAAGTATGGGTCTTAGTTCTATCTTAAATTCGATGATTTCGCAAGCAAGTCTGGACGATGGTATGCAGTCTCTTAAAGCCTGTGTCGGTGTTGGGCATAAATTAGTTGAAACTAAATTTCAACTAATTTTTGCCCAACAGTGGACTTGTCGCACCTGTGCCCTTGAACCACAACTTGAAATTTTGTATTGAAAAAATGCGGTTGATAATGAGAAAAAAAACTTTCGAAAAATGAATTTCGCTAATTGGAACTTATTGTAACGCCATGAAATAACTCTTTTGGTGAACGTATTGCCGCCTGAAAATTTGCGAAAGCTAAACGTTGCAGTTTGTAACGCAGAATATCGCAAAATAAGTCGGATGTTTCCCGCAAAATGTACTATTTTTATGCGCGTATGTATAATTTTTCCAGATACTTTGCATATCATTAATTGTCTCTCAACAACAGTTAGAAAAACTTCTCTTAATTCTTTTTTATAACGGTTTTGAAATGGAAGACAGACTCTATTCTGGAGATTTTATCCAGAAATATTTCAAGCCATTTTGTTGTTATGTTAGACTTACCCTTCAGTTTCGTGACAGTGCAGTGATCGCCTAGTCGATAATTTCGAATACTATACACATGTACAGTGTATATATAATACCACGTTTGATGTAAGTTCTGAAAAGGCCAGATTATCATGGGTTCATCAAGTTTGATTATAATTTGTATACATTTCCATGTTTTCAAGCAACCCGGATCACCCGTAGCGTCCATTTCCCTTATCTGCCAGATTTTCAAGCGCTTCACCGGAAATGCTTTGAATGGAACTTAAAATTTCACCAGAGCCACTTTCATTCAGGCGTGAATAGATGCCAGACTGACTGACTGACTGATTGAATGCATGCAGCAGGAGGTGGACAAAGCGGCAATGGAAGTCATATCCTTCCAGAGAAGCAATTTTTCTGGTGCATATAAACTGTATGGCGAATAATATTATCGGCTCTGTGGCGTACCGTCTAATTTCCGACCCAGCGGACTTTGGTCAGTGGCTTGGAGCAATACATAAAAATCCAGGTGGAATAATGGCTTATTGAACACCAACACGCTATTTTTAACGTTGAAGGATTTTTTGTAATGCCCATGCAGGTACCATGAAAGGCGGAAATGTAACGATGGAAATGTACTTGTATGCCATTTCACCTTGGCAAGTGCACAGGAGGCTACTGGAGTTTGCCAAAGCCTTATTACGCCTGAGAGATTTCTATGATTCCTTGTACATGTACTACAGTCAGGCACATTGTCTTACTTGGTGCAAGTGTCTTAAAGTAAATGGTTATTTGGTGTTTCAGTTGGAAAACACATCTTAAATTCAGAATGTGTGTTTACAGTGATATATTGTTTGTTAATTTTTACCGTTGGCCTATTTCTGCTACGAGTCTAAAACACCAACGCCAGGGTCACCTACCTGGGAATTTTGCCTACGATGGGGGACTTCCATCCCCCCAAGAGGGATCTTTAACGTGCAGAGTGCAAATGGGATTTGCACGGGACCTCGGTTTAAACTCTCATCCGAAAAGTCGGCAATTAGAGAATTTTGCATATTCTTAAAAATCTCACCGACCTCGACGGAGAACGAACCCCGCTAGTTAGGATCGAGTACGGAATTTTAAAATGTTAACAGATTCTATACTTAGAACACTTACATTTCTACACTGCATACTGTATGTAAGAGATTGTTGTCTTTCGGTACATGTACAGGTAGTGTAAATAGGCATGGCATTAAAGGGTAGGAGCAGAGTGAACTGATTTCAGATCAGCTTTCTGCCTCCGATTACTAGCGCATGCGCATTCGCAAAAA
>JAQGAO010001903.1:0-21984 GCA_034697705.1 Ommatoiulus sabulosus | reverse complement strand
GGCTGGGAATAGTGGCGTGTTCCTGTAATCCTGCTACTAGGAGGCCAGGGTCGTAGGATGGCTTGAGGTCGGGGGTTCTGTTGGCCCTCGTCCTATGTAGATCGGGCGTCCACACTAAGCTCGGCATCAATATGGTAACCCTGGGGCTACCAGGTTGACTAAGGAGGGGCGCACCGGGTCAGGGTGGAAACGCAGCAGCCAAAAGCCCCTGTGTGGAGCAGTAGTGGGATCGTGCCTGTGAATAGGCGGTGGTCAATAGCTCGGCCAATATCAGTCAGACACGATTCTTTTTTGACAAATTTATCCCACAAATTTGCGATGAATTTTAATGGAAATTGCCCTCTAACCATTATTTTTGGTCGAAATCAAACCGTTCATAACTTTTGTGATATCATTTTTAGGCGAACGAAGCTAGTGGCGCTGCTTTCTAGAAGCTTGAGCATTAGAAAAGTGCGCTTTATTTAAAATGCGATACAGACTCATCCGATTCATTCTGCGAAAATCGACAATGTCAAAAACTGTGATCGAAATAAGATGATCTGTAGAGTTTTCAATATTTTAACTTTATCTTAGTTGACATAGAGATTCATCAATTTAAACTGGGGAGCTTTAAACATTTTAATGTAATCTTTAAATATTTTAACAATTGAATTTAATTTAAGATGTTTAGTATATTTTTAATGCATTCACATATTTAGCAAGCGAAGCCTTTTATTGACTCGAGATGTACAATGTATGTTCTGATAAAGATTTTATTTTGACTTATCCCGAATTAAAAACTTATAAAATTGCCGAAAAATAAAACTAAATAAAAATTATTCCAATACACCGAATGCTATTTCATGCAAATTGTTTAATTCAAAGTGAAAATCTGTCTTGGTCTTCAAATAATTTTCGGTAAGATTCAAATATTTTTGATTACGAAATTATGTACATTTAAAAAGGGTACAATGCCAAATATTCATTTTAAAAAGTGAACATATCAATCGTATTTTCGTACCTTATGAATCAATTATTTTCATCCCAAATGCATTTTTTAATCATATATTTTAAAGATGTCATCGTAATGAGTTATGACTACATGTACTTCATATTGATGTTTTTTGTTGTCAATGGAGGCACTGGTGTGTACCCTTATAGGCAAAGCCAAGCAGGGCTATCAAGAGGAGTTGGCTTCCGACGACTGAAGTGCCAACTAGATTGTTACACAGCATGTGCAACCTTACACAATAAAATGATGTGTTTATCTGCATCATGCCACCAGCCAACCCTCCTTCTTCAAGATCCCCCCAGAAATTTCATATTCAACTTCCTTGATTTTCCTGGTTTTGAAACATTTCCCTGGCCAAGACAAGGTCAAAATGAAAGCCAATTGTCCACGATTTTTCAAAATGGACATATATATGGGTAAATTAATATTCAACATTTTGAAAAATTTCCCAGAGATAATTTTGAACAATTTTGAAAATGAACATAGAAAAACTTTTTAATTTATTTTAAGAAAATGTGGAAAGTGTTGCATATTTGTACTCGGAATAGATTGAAAATGTGACCTTGGAAAAGGTTGGAAGTTATACAAATCTCTCTTCGAAACGTTGAAAAGTTTGAAAATTTGTACTTGGATAGGGTTGGAAATCTTTAAAATTTGTATTATGAAAAGTCTGAAAATTTGGCAAATTTGTACTCGTAAAACGGGGGAAATATTGCAAATTTGTATTCGGAAAACGTGGATAAGTTTTACAAATTTTTAAAATTTTTACAAAGTTATACAAATACTCGGAAAACGTGGAAAAATTTAATTCATAATTCCGTCGGAAAACGTGGTATATTTTCTAAATTAGTACTCAAAAACTGTTGAAAATGTTGCAAATTTATCGTCGGAAAAACTGTTGAAAAAGTTTATAATTTGTACTGGGAAAGTTTGAAAAATTTGGAAATGTGCCCTGAGACAATCACTTAAAAGCTTTAATTTTTGGTTGTGACAACATTAAAACGTTGAAATTCTCTGACGTTTTAAAAATAAATAATTCTTTCTATTTTCCATACTTTTCCAAACATTTTCAAGCTCCTTGACTTTTCCAAGTTTTCCAGGTCTGGGGGTACCCTGGATTAGTAACGAGGGAAAGACTTCATGAACACAGTCTATACAGTGTACAATACAACTGAATAAAAACAAACCAAACACAACGCCATTTTTGTAAACTTGATTTTTATCACAGAAAAAATACTAAAAAATCGGTACATGAAGATCATTTTGATCAGTTCAAAACACTTGGATCTGACGGCGTTTTGCAGGGCTCGAGAAAGAGCGAGGCACTAGAAGGGTCCAAGATGGCGACGTGGGGGTCGTCATCAACGTATTGGTCTTGGTGCGGGTGGCCGTGCCGGGGGTGGTGCGGGTGTAGATGATTAAAAAAATATTTAATTTAATTTACAAACGGTCAATATAAATAACGAAAAGAATGTCCGTCCGCTCGCCGCCATCTTTCTTCGTCTGCTTTTTTTCTTCTTCTTCCTCTTTTTTGTTTTCTTTAAAAATCATTGTTCGTTTACGGAAGTGCGATTGGTCGAGGTCCCTCCTGAAAAGAGTACTCAAACTTCACAAATGAGTTTGCGCGATGAGCAGCAATTGGCGATGATGTAGTGGTGGTTGCAATAACGGTCGCCGAATCGACGTAGGAACTGTTTGCACGTCAAGCCACCGGCCAGCTCGCGCATGATGTCACGACACCCGCTGTCTGGCACCAGATCTGGACAGTGAAAACGAACAGTACATTAGTAATGGAACGGACAGGGAAGAGGCGTGATCGTAAAGTCAACACATCCAACGCGGAAGATAGGACATCGTTCCAACAATTTTTGATATTTAGGTTTTGTTACAAATATAGTTTGCTGTGTTGTGAGAAATGCTTACACGCGATGGTCAAGTTTCTCAGAATCTGTTTCTTTGGAATGATTTTTTGAGAGAATGTTTTGGTTTCCTGAAAAACAATGAAGGTCTTTTCTGGACATTAACGCTCTTTATATTGGGTTGGAAAGTGTATGGTTTGTTCGCGTGGAGATAAGGGGCGTTGTGATGCTTTGGGGGCTCAAGAATGACTTTTTCATTTAAAACTGTTGTTGGAACAGTTGTGGTTTCTTGAAGATAATTTTTGGGAATGGTGGCGTGTTCTTAAATTGTAACTGTTCAAATCGTTCTAAAATCAATTGCATAGTTTTTTAAAATTCGAAAATGCAGAAATTCCTGCTGAATATTATCATAGTTTAAATTTACATTCAGCGCATAAAAGTAATTTTTCGTGGTAAGATGCTCGGCTGGGAATGGTGGCGTGTTCCTGTAATCCTGCTACAAGGAGGCCAGGGTCATAGGATGGCTTGAGGTCGAGGTTTCTGTTGGCCCTCGTCCTATGTAGATCGGGCGTCCACACTAAGCTCTGCATCAATATGGTAACTCTGGGGGAGCCTGGGGGTACCAGGTTGACTAAGGAGGGGCGCATCGGGTCAGGGCGGAAACGCAGCAGCCAAAAGTCTCCGTGTGGAGCAGTAGTGGGATCGCGCCTGTGAGTAGGCCGTGGTCAATGGCTCGGCTGATACCAGCCAGACATGACTCTTTTTTGCCAAATTTATGCTAAAAATTTGCGATGACCATTAGCGGAATTTAGGCTCAAATCATCTTTTTGAGTAAAAATTGAACTGTTCAAATCGTTCTAAAATCAATAGCATAATTTTTTTAAATTAGGAAATGCAGAAATACCTGCTCAATTTTATCATAGTTGAAATTTACATTCAGCGCATAAAAGTACTTTTTCGTGGTTAGATGATCGGCTGGGAATGGTGGAGTGACTAGAAATCGAACTGTTTTGAACTTTTCTGGTAATATTTCGAGACAAACTACGTAAGTGGCACTTGCTTCTTAGAATTAGCTTGAGGTTCTGATGAGAGTACTTCATTTTAAATGTGACTAACTCATCCAAGATTATCTGAATCCACTCTGAATTAATGTTGAAAACAGCACGAAATAACACCTGTCGAATCTTCAAATTTTTAACATTATCTTTACTTGTTGAAAAGGATAAACCAATTCGTTTTGTGGATGTCTCGACTTAAGGTATTGTTATTTATAGTGCGGACAATCGTTAAACTGATGATTACCAAATTGACACACATGTTATTATGTAGTTGTGAACTGAAAGGGAGCTTTTCAAACGCCAAATAAAGCTTACAATTGATAGTTGTCAGATTTTAGAAATTTTGAAGTAGGGTTTTAGACTAATGTTATATTCACCATCATTATTAAGCTATTAAACTTGCTTTGGAAAGGCTGCAAAGGCACCAAATTTGTGAGTATATTATCCATTCTCTCTTTTCCACTGCAGCTTTTGTTTTGCACAGTTTGAAAATTTTGATAAAATATTAAATTTAAAAATACGAAATTGGAAGAGTTTTGGTTTCTTGAAAATGATTTTGGTTTGATTTGGTTAGAAGAGTTTTGGAACAGCTTCATTTTCTTGGAAATGATTTTCGTTTTGTTTTGTTGATAGAGAGTTTGGTTTTGTTGGAAGAGTTTTTTATTCTTGAAAGAGAGTTTTGTGTTGGAAGAGTTTTGGTTTCTTGAAATTGGTTTTGGTTTGGTTTTTTTGGAAGAGTTTTGGTTTCTTGAAAGAGAGTTTTGAGTTGGAACAGTTTTGTTTTCTTGGAAATGATTTTTGTTTTGCTTTCTTGGAAATAATTTCTGGTTTTTTTTGGAAGAGAGTTTGGTTTTGGAACAGTTTTGTTTTCTTGGAATTGTTTTTGTTTTGTTGGAATTGTTTTTGTTTTGTTTTGTTGGAAAAGAGTTTGGTTTTGTTGGAAAAGAGTTTGGTTTTGTTGGAAGAGTTTAGTTTCTTGAAAAAGAGTTTTGATTTCTTAGAAAAACATATTGGTGTTGAGAAGGAAGAAGTTCTGTTTAGGAAAAGGAACGTTTCTTATACGGAAAATAGCAGATGTTAGTTCTGGAATAGAAAAATTCATTTCTTGAGGAAGAATATTCGGTTTGTGAAAAGGGAGGGTTGGCATCAAGGAAGTTAATTTTATTCTTTCAATATGAAATATTTGTATAGTCATGGAAGTCAGTCTTGGACATGTTTGGATTCAATGTTTAACATATTGTAATTCAATATTCGACATGTTGGAATTCAATGTATAGCATCTTAGAATTCAATATTTGATTTGTCTTGAGATTTATTCCATTGGAATGCAATGATTGTCCTCCCTGTTTTGTAGTTTATTTGACTGAAGATTGAAGGGATGGAAGGTATTGGAATGGAATGTGGATCTGCTTCGAAGTTGTAAATTTTGTTTTCGTTGAAATAAGGTGTGTTAGTTTCTTGTTAGAAATGTGTTGTTTTGTAAAATTTTTGTTTGCTAAAGAAGTCATGGAAGATTGGTCATGTTGGAAAAGCCAAGGAAATTTTTCAGTGCGTGTCATTAAGTTACGTCAGAATCAGGACGTGAAAATAAGTGCTGTGTTGAATTTACAATCACGCCTAAGGTGAGTTTTCTCTGGAAACGCGTCGCCTTACACGCCCATAAACCATGTTCTCGTCGATAGAACAACTTCCGGAAATCTACACTGTAAAAACATGGCATCTTATACCCAGACAACACATGTTCCCAGCTGTTCAAAACATCTCTTGTGGACACCATTGCAAACGATATTTCTCTGTATGTTTCCTGCTGTACAAACCATTTTGACTTTGTCCACAAACATTACTCTGCAATGCTAGTTCTCACAACGGTAGACAACCAGCTGATGCGACAAGCGCATCATTGGCGAGGACATGGAATATGAGCGGAGCCAGGCACGTGACCATTTTCAGCGAAATCTCACCGTAGGGGGCGCATGTGCAAGAGGTGGCGCGCGCGTTGCTCGCCTCAAATGCGTATTTGACCTCACGCTAACAATCCAAATGTCACCAACCACTTTCTTCGATTTTCTCGAAATTCGTCGTCGGCCCCCGCTCGGTGGCGCTGCGAGGAGTCGCCCCGTCCATGGCCAACTTTTCGATCTCGTCCAGGTGCGAGGTGCGCCGTATGTGCGGCACCTCGGCGTCGTCGCCGGTCGACGTCCGCTCCGGAATCGGCTCCGGGATGACCGGCACCACGCGGTCGCCGATTCGTTGCCCCTCCACCAGGGGGTCTATGTCGTCCAGCACGGAAGTGCGCTTCAGCGGTGCCTCTTCGGCTTCCGCTCGGGCAGCTTTTTGGTTGCCGGTGCGGCGGAACAGGACAGGCTCCTCCGTTTCGTCCGTGTCCAGGACAGAAGTTCTCTTCACGGAATCCTCATCGGTGTCCAAGATGGCCGTCCGGCGGGGAGGCACCGACGAATCGTCGAACTGACCGTTCGGCTCTTTGGCTAGGGCTGGGTTCGGGTTGGGCTGCAGATTCAGGTCGTTGGGCTTGGGCACCACCACCTCAGACACCCTGGAGTAGTCCGGGATCACGTTCTCGTTCTCGGCGATGCATTGGCCATTGATGCAGAACTTGGGAAGAGAAAGAGACAATAACGTGAAATGTGACGTAATAGGCGAGGCATGTCTAGTTTCAAAGATATTTGAGGATTGGTCACTCACCTGGCCGTCACCGCACGGTGATCCTTCGGCCGCTGGACGGTAGGACACGCAGTAGCCCGACCGGCTGTCGAAGCAGAAGAGCTGAGCGCAAACCCGGTCATCTTTCTGAAATGCAAAGAGAAAAAGAGCTGTTGGTTAGTTGTCAGGGATGTTGGTTGGTTGGTTGGTTGGTTGGTTGGTACCATTGAAGTGTCAATGATGTTAAATTTGTCGTTTATTCGATGTTGCATGGCTTGAGGAATTAAAGAACTATCAATGGAGAGGAGAGCTGTTGGTCATTGGTCAGAAATGTTGGTTTGTTGATTGGTTGGTTGATTTGTTGCGGAATTTTAACGTTGGCCTATTTCTAAAGTGTCAAGGATGTTAAATTTGTCGTTTATTCGATGTTGCTTGGCTTGAGGAATTAAGAAAACTGTCAATGGGAAGGAGCGCTGTTGTCAGTGGCCAGGGATGTTGGTCGGTTGGTGGCGGAAATTTAAAGTTGGCCTATTCTTGGGGTGTCAAATGTTTACATTGGGAAATTCCTTAAGAGGGTTTTTAGGGGATGGGGATAACAACTATTTTATTTATATTTTCGTTTTTCTTTCAGATGCTAATTGTCAGCAAGGAATTCATCCAATTCATGATTCATCCAACTCATACCACGGAGGTGCTATTCTTGACAAGACTGCATATCTACAACGTTCAATACCATGTGTGGTCATGTAAGTTTTCAAAGACTTTTACTTAATTAGAGGGGGGTTTGCCATGGATCAACAAAACTGATCAATGCAAATTTCTAGAAGTTAATAACTCGCCAACTTGGAAGCTATGAATAGGAATAATGAATTTAGGATGAAATTATGCATGCGAGTGAATGATTTAGGAAACGTAATCTACACATGGTTAGCAGTGGTAAAACGTCCTGGTTTTTTTCGACTTACAAAGCAAGCACTGGTTCCTCGATCCTTCCGGCATTGGGCGTCCAAACTAAGCAGTTTGCCAGGCAACAATCGTGGCAGTTCATCGTCTTCGTGGGGGATATTGTACAGGCACTTTGCAGTGTCCCCACTAAATAATAATCAAACAGAAGTACGTTTGAACCAAAAATCAAAGTTTGTTACAAACGTAGAAATACAGACTGGAGACAGTGCTCCAATGCAACCACAAAATTATTGCAGCATTGTTTGCTGTAACAGAATTTATTTGACTAATATGTCACATAATCAGTTACGTATGAATTGGAAAAACAAAGACTCACTTCAGGAAGTGCTTGAATTGTTGGGTGCTGCATATGGACCACTTGAATCCCCTCTCCGTGTGACGCAGGTCACTCATGATGTAGCCGTCCTCCCAGCGACAGTGTTCGGCCCCGGGTCCACCCAGATAACTGGGGGGTGGGGAACCGTCGTGCACGGCACCCAACCTGAAGTACATGCGCGTAAAGGTGAAAAATCAACCGGAAGTGGTTAAGAGTAACACGAACCATTTTAAAAAAATTGAATTTTTTTTTTTTTTTTTTTTTGAAAAATTGAATTTGAATTTGAAAAAAGAAGTTTGGAAAACTTTCAAAATTGACCAATGCAAATGTTGAAAATTTTGAAAAATTGACAAATTGTTTAAATTTTGAAAAATTGACGAAGGAAAACTTAATTTACCTACCAATGATGATTTTGATAATTTTGCAAAATTAAGAGAGGAAAACTGCAATCTTGCAAAATTAAGAGAGGAAAACATTAATAATTTTTCAAAATTAACCCTGAAAAACGTGGAAAATTAGCCTCGAAAAATGTCGAAAAGTTTTTCAAATTTATCTAAACAGTTTCAGTTGTTAGGTTTTCATGTGAATTTTTGATGTTTAGGTCGGAAAACGTTTCTCAAAATGGAAGGTGCTTTTTTATTCCAACCAAATTACATGTATCACAAAAATGTGACTCACAGATGGCCCACTTCGTGAGCGGCAACAATGATCCCACTAAATCCTCCTGTGTCCTCAATTATGGCCACGCTGTTTACTTTTTCGAGCCTTTTGTTGACGACGCAAGCGCCCCCTACGTAGGCGAATCCTGGATGACGATATTAAAAGAAATTAGTTTTGATTTCTGGAATATTTTGTGTGTCGATGCATGCCGCCATTTTATTTTCAAAAATGTTTTTTACTTAGTGTTCTTGAAATCTTCAAGAATATTCAAGGATGATCTTGAAATCACTCTCAAGAACTTTTTAACGAACAATGTTTGAGAAATGAACTTTTTAAGGTGATGTGGTATTATCCTCGTGATTCGTTAAAGCACCCTTCATAAATTCATGAACATTCGTTGTAAATTTCTTTCAAGACTAAAAAAAAATACACGGATAAAATGGCGACAGCATATTGGAAATACAAAAGTGATGCAAATTGTGAAACTACGTGACACTTGAGCGCCACCTAGATTCTGATATTTGCGTCTCATTCAATTCCTTGGTTGGGTTTGGTGAATGTTTGGGGGACTTGTATGTGATTGTTAAGCCGGTGCTAAACTTAAACACTATACTGCATGTACTCGTGATGATAAAAAATTATTTCGTTGGATAAATATAGGTATGACGCTCCTCTTAGATCATAAATTGCAGTAAAATTTCATATTTATTTTAAAAAAAGTAGAAATTTAATTTAGTGAAATGGCGCGTGGAGTGAATATACATTTCACATGAATTTTTAAAATTTATTTTCATGTGGCATCATTTTTGAATCCTTTTTGAACATTAACTGTAGTTAAGTTTTATGTTTATTTTTTTTAAATATTTAGGAAATTTATTGAAATGGCGCGTTGAATGAATGTACGCGCCATTTGACATAATTTTTGTTTTAAAAATTATTTTCATTTTTATTGTGTAATTTTTTAATTAATGATAAAATTGGCATAAACCTTTCTACGTTGAATAGTTTCTTAAAATTACAGCTAAATGGCTTATAGCACCGTCTTAATCCAAGTTTGTAATGATAACAATTTTAAAAATATTTTTCGAATAATATTGAGTCTGAATTGAAACATTTAAATATCACAGAAAAATGTTAGTCGAAAGTGAATTATTTTTTTGTGGAAACCACAGGTTTTTAAGAAGAAATAAGATCGAGTGTGTATTTGTGGATTAAAGTTTCGGAAATAAGTCGAAATAGAGTAACGTTAGTTTCTTCACGCAGGCCCCTGCAATCACACTGATTTAGGGATGCGAATGACACAGTTTGTTCTAGTGACACTTTGAGTGTATTTTGTTCAAAATTTTTTAACTAATTTCCAACATCCCTTGCAGTCTGATTGCAGGCCACTTGTTTAACACTAGTTCCACAGATGAAAGGATATGAAAGATGATTGGTCGTGCGGATAAGGCAGACAGAAAAGCAGTTCGGAAATAGGGATAAAGAAGCGACATTAAAGCAAGGAAGCTTATACTATTTTACTTATTTAGACTTAGGACAGTTGTTCGATCGACGGGCTCTTCGGAAAGTAACAATGGAAAACCAACACTTTCATGAAAGTGATGGCAGTTTTACTTACCTTTGGTTTCGCGACACAGGCCAGTGTGATCCAATTGTGTGAAATTTTAATATTGTTTTTAAATTATGTGAACTATGTGTAAGGGTTGTCACCTCATTTTCGAAATTCATGAGAGCCCATGCCAGTACATTGCCCCTGTAGAACGGCAATCACTGCTTGCATCAGTGCAATCAGTGGTTGCTTGCCTACATCGATGAATGTTCATGAGAGGATAGATGTTTGTGAAACAACGCCATTTTTAAAGAATCTTTAGTAAATAAATTTGAGAATCTGTTCCTTATGAGGAGAATCCTTAACGGATCAACTGCGATGATGTGAAAGGTTTTCCACGAACTCAGAATCCTGCCAAATTTTTGTTGGTTGTATTTTTAGTTTCTTAGTTCTTTATTAAATAAATGTTCGAATCTGTTCGCTGGGTAAAAAATCTGGGATCATAGGGCAATTTATTTTAGTTTTTAAAAATAAAGATTATTAAAGGATGATGATTATATGAAAAAATTTAACATTGATCTTATGTAGGTAATTTTCCACTTAAGGACTACTTAACTAAAATCAGTAATTTTGAACTAGAGTAGGAGATTGCCTTAAGAGTTCCCGTTATATGATTGGACGTTGATTGTCTATGAAATCGTATTGTTATAAGGTTTGAATTAATCTTTAATTTAATTTTTGTCGGGATTTGAGGTTTCAATTTGGATTTTACAATGTTGCTCTACGGAGTAAAAGAGCGAAAAATCTTACCTTAGATGGAAGACAGTCGACTTCCGAACGGCCAAGATTGCTCACTTTGTTAAGTACGATTTTAGAAATTAGAGTAAATGTGTCTCAAACTTTTATCTTATTTATAGTAATTGTTAAGAGCATGAAAACTACATCTAATGTGAGGCACGTGTGTCTTCTAACGGAGTGCATGCCAGAACCCAGCAGTCAGTTCTTAATTTTAATCTAAATATTCACTCTTAATCCAAATATTTGTGGAATTACGTAGATATTTAAAGCATTCTGTTCAAGTCACTTCAACGACTTTTCAATTAGCGAACCCCAATAAAAATTAAAACAAACGAACAAGCTATAGTATTTACATCAAAGGGTCTTTCAATTTGAGAGACCCCCATAAGTCGTTCCTTCAAGGCTCCTCAATGGACTTTGATGTTTATGCATCAGATACAGGGATATGGACATGGACATGGTATCAGGACTGAGTGACTGGAAACGTCACACAGACTGCTGGGTCTGACAGCATTTTGTTAAATTCTGGCTAAAGAATGTTTGCGTGAAATTGAAGATGGGAAAATTTCGTTGTTTTTCAAGGACTTTTCAAGCGTCATACCTGCAGTTCCTTTATTGCAGGCGCCCATAGTAAACTCTCTTCTGCACAGATCCAACCTGTTGAAAATAGGAATCGATCACGTTTCCACATTCACACTGGTCGGGCTTAAGCGACTTACCTTTAACGAACTTATTCTAAGTGCTAAAAACAAACTTAGCTAAGTTTGGTGGACGTGACAAGCAAGCTAGCATTCGCATTCAAGGCGCACTGGAAGCCGCAGCATGGGGAAAATGGCGGCGGTTTACAGACACGGATAAGCGAGGGATCTCACACGCTGATGCATTTCGGGAAAGGTGGAGGGGGCGTGGCTACAGCCGGGATGAACGAATGATTGCATGATGGGGGGATAAGGGGACGGCGGAAGCGGAACTTCGAATGCGACATTTGTGGACTTGGGTAATGCCCAAAATGGCGCCTTCTTTGGACTGGACGAAAGGGGAGGTTGGGGTGAAAGGTCAAATGAAATGAACACCACTGAAAGCGTATGAGGACTCTGTCCACCTACCCGCTGTGCCACGGCGACACAGGCTGTTCTTACGGCGGCGACATATGTCCAACCTATGGATTTAGCACATTTTTTCAAAAAATTAGCATGAGAGGATTTCAAAGGGGAGGGTGCACTGACTATAAACACCGGTCTGGGAGCGGACTTTGAGAAAGATTGGAGAATAGGGTTGTTCGACTTAAGACTGTCACACACGAGGAAAGTTATATCCGGAAATAAATTGAGAGAAATTGCTGGAAACTTTTCTCAAATGAAAAAAATCCTATTTCTGCACACATGCACCGCTTGAAAGGGGAATGTGTGCAAACTGACTTGACAGCACTGCTTGTTCCATCCTATGACGTATGTCTTTCCTGATTGCCTATCCAACAGAAAGCATCTTTTGTGCATGGCTGTAAAACGTATGAAGTCAGTTTGTTTCCAGAAATAAGTTGCTCAGAATAGGATCATTTTCTATTCTGGAAATATATTTGCCAAGGAAATGTTTCCCAACAGAAGGGGAAATGTAAGGCGTAATTCTGGAAACAAATTTCGGGAAATAAATTGCCTGGTGTGTGACGTCCTTTAATCATTTATAGTCGAATATATGATAAAAGGACACGTCTTTTTGCAACCTTCAACTGCACAATGACAACTTATTCGGACCCTGCATTTAATCTTGTTTTATACCAGTTTTCTTGACGTATTAGGTTAGATTTCGAGGGCGTTGTTATATGGTAATTTTTGGAAAACGCCTAGTCGCTATAACGGACTCCCTGCGTTTTATGTAAATATTTACCCTCTTTTAAATAAACTTATTTTCATAACGATGATGTTCCATATTCCAACAAGGTAAATGTAGTGATTTATAAATTTTCTGCAAGGTTATTGCGTACTTTGCATGGTAATTTCTCAATATTTTTTGTAATCTCCTGTCTTCTTTTCTGCACAGAAACCAAACATAAAAAATTCCAGTTCGTAAAAAATGAGAACCATTCAGGTTTAGCTTTTTATCAAATTTCAAAATTCTTGAAGGCGACTTTAAAACCTTCTGAAAAGGACTTAACACTTTGGAAGACAATGGAATTGGAGAATGATATAAAAATGAAAATGAGAAATTTTCACGCCTGGAATCGATGGAATATTTCTTGTTTTATCATATGTAGAAAAAAAAATTATTTGACACCTATATTTCTTTTGGAATGTTTTTTGAAATAAAATACCATTGTCTTTTATAAAAGGGTAGAAACTCTGAAGCAACTGCCTGGGACCAGACATTTTAAAAAGGATTAGATGTATTTCTGAGCGATCCCAAAGTCAATAACTTCCACTTTAAAAATGTGGGAACATATTTTCGATTTATGGAAAAATGTTAGCTTCAGTGTCAATTTTTCCTCTGTACTTTATAGTATGATTTATCTACACTGTACAGTACATATACCTTGGGCTATTTAAATTTACAAATTACAAATTTCACAGTTTATTTTGAAAATAAAATATCTTCTGGAGTCAGTTTTATAAATCTCGAAGTATAATTTTAAGAACAAAATTAGCTCGCGGTACATGTTCATGTAGATGAATCATACTATGGGAGAAAAATATAGCTCGAAGCAATATATTCTATACCTTAAAACGAAATTATGTTCCATAAAACGTTTAGCGTTGCTGGTATTGCCTTCATTGCTCATCATTGCACTTTCTTTTGGACGTGGGCAGAAAATCATGGCCATGGGACCTCAATTGGCCATGCCTGCATTATTCCTGGAAACTATTGAGATTGAGTGGGTTACTGATGGAGGGAGTGGTGCTCCAGGACCCCCGAGTGGACTGGATCCCACCCAAACCCGTTGCGGGAATCGTGCATATCAAACGCCAAAGTCGGGTGGCCAGTGCCGCCCACGTGTCCTCGTCAGACTAATGAGCGTCGGTTGCCCTGGGGAACACGCGCGCCTCTTGCGAACGAATCCAAAAACGATGGCTTACTTGGTGACTACGACGGCGATGTCGTAGGTCGGCAACCGCCTTTCTCGAAACAGATATTTGCCCAATTCCGTGAGGGCGCCGGCGGAGTCCACGGCGTTTCCTCCCACGCGGTTGTTCTCCAGGTACGGAGTTGCGTCACGGCCCTGGCACGAAACAATGGATAACGTTTAAAACGCTTGTTGACCTTCGCAGATGGCGCCACGATCTCTCAGCTTGAATTGACCTTATGCCTTAGCAAGTTTTTAATTCAATTCTAAACCCTACAATCAACACCAAGGTGGCAACAAAATTTTCAATTTCATTGACTTTTCCCTGACTAAAATCCAAAACTTACTCGTTAATTCATATCATTTTTTTTTGTCATGATGAAAAATAAAATAACAATTGCAATGAGAAGCTTGGCAAAGCTGCTAGCAGACAGTGCAGGGATAGCATTTTGCTTTTATTTGGGAAAATTTCCCTGACCACTCACAAATTTCCCTGACATTTCCATGACTACCCTGACCACTTTTTTCCCCCTGACATATCCATGACTTTCCTGACCTGTAGCCACCCTGAACACATACATAGCCATGAGGTAGGGGATCCCCGACTGTCCTAAAAACAGTTTTCTGAGATTCGTAGGAGTAATTGACATGTCACGTGACTTTTTCGTCGGCTCAAAGAACGTGCTGTCAATTTTCGCCAATAGAACGAGTCGAAAGTCACGTGATAAGTCATACTGACGAAATTTAAAGAAGATTCATTCATGCTGAGATATCCAAAGATTAATGCTGAGATTTCATGAGATTCATGTTAGATTTAGTTTGAGCTAAGACTGAAATTTGATTAGTTTTATAGTTTAGAAAATATTAGATATATTTTCCGTGGATAACTAAGGGAAAAGATCAGAATAATGGGTATTTTTCCACTTTTAGAATTTATCAATACCCCCCTCAATAATTTAAAATGAAATAAAACCATAATTTTTAATTGCTATTCGTATTGACTCCTATAGATGGCGCTTTTGGAAATGAACGTTAGGGTTTTAATTCATTTCAAATTAGCGCTGGGAACTTTGCTCACACCAGTAACAAAATATAGAATATATTTAATATTATGCCTAAAACTACAGTATCGTTAGGAGGTAGTTAGGAGTAAGAATGTTTCGTAGTCACGTGGGTGCTACTTAGAAAGACTGGGAATAATATTCTTACCCTCACATCGAGCACATCAGATGGAAGGGAATTCATGTTTATTTTCAAATGTTCAATAAAAACTGTTTCCTGTATCGAGGCTAACTGGCTAGAAATTCACAACCTAAATTGACCTTATGCAGAGTTAAGTATGGAGCTACATGACGTGATGCAGAGTTAAGTATGGAGCTACATCACGTGATGCAGAGTTAAGTATGGAGCTACATCACGTGATCTTTTTCATTGACTCAACAACTAAAAAGAACGTGCCTCGACACTGACTCCGGGTAATTTTCGCCACTGGATTGAATGAAATGTCACGTGATATATGCATGATGACGAAATCTGCATAAGGTCCATTGTTGTTTTCAATTCAATTCAACTCGGTACCCTACAGTCAGCAAACAAACGCAGACGTGAACTGGCCAGGTATCAGTGCTAGAACCCCATGCACTGGATTTCGACATAACTCAGGAGTGACGCCATCTTGCTATCGAGGTTGCTTTTTTTACGTTGCTTGTCCTCGCTCATTTAATTTTCGAGTTATCGCAAAGACTGCGGTACCTTCGTTGCAATTAACGATTAATCAAGGCCTTTCCTCACTCGTTTCGTGAGGTCACGGGCATGAGGGCGCGGTCGCACAGGTAGCTCAACGTAAATCATCTCACCTTGGATATTATAATTCCCGCGAGACTTATCCGCACTTTGGGGCCGCCTAACAGCTTGTACCTCAAATCCACCTGGAAAACAAGAACAACAAAAACTGCTTTAGAAATGGGTGCTTCGAGCTCAAGGCATGCAGGCACCTTTCTCCACTTCCGCCATTCGACGACATCTCCAGTCGTCCTCATATGTTCTTGTCCGAACAAAAAAACTGACCCTGATTCAATTTTCCGAGCTACAATGTGCCATTTCTTGATTGGCCGTCAAAACATGGACATGATGGACGCCCAATTCTGAACGATCAGACCCATTACGCGCATGCAACAGGTGTGGCTCGTGTCCTTGAGGCGGACATGCTACAATTGTACTTGCCGACCAATCAATGATGTCCGTAATGTTCTGTTTTTCTGCACAATGCAACTGCACTCGAGTATGAGATCGATCTCAAACGTGCAATTGGTCATCCCTAGATCCGTGCAGAATGCAGCTGTATTTTTAATAAGTAATGGTTTCATAGTTGATAGCAGCGATAGTATACTTATTTTGAAAAATAAATGATATTTTTTGACAAAATTTAACAGAGATTCGGTTCCGTACTTGGTACAAGTACACGTACTTAACTTCAAATTCAGATGTGCTATCCTGTAATTTTCAATTCAATTCAACTCGGTACCCTACTGTCAGCAAATAAATGCCATATGGTAGGGGGGTCTCACCCAATTTCAGGAGTACTCTCCATTTAGAACTACATGCAACATGTGGGTTTGCATAGCAAATGACGCCATCATCAGAATTCAAGGAGTGACGTCATCATCAGAATTTAACAAATGACGTAATCACCCTAATTTAACAATTGCCGTCATCATCAGAATTTAAAAAATGTATCGTCATTATAACTTTTATGAATGACGTGATAATCAGAATTTAGAAGTGACTTTATCATAATTTTAATGAATGACGTCATAAGAATTGTAATGAATGATGTCATTCATGCATTTTTTATGAATTACGTCATCAGAATGTGAATGAATGCTGTCATTCATTGAAAATGCACCATTTTCAAACATTCGAAACACAGAAACTACCAAATAACATGAACTGTGATGAACATATTTCTTGTTGTAATTGTACGCATGTCGTTACACCATAAGGGTGAACTTGGACTTTAACGTTACAGATCGAGCTCTTGCACTGTACGGTCTACACCGGCTTCTTTTTCGAATGATTCCAACAGTGGCCATTTTTGATTTTTTTTCCTCGTAAAAGAACAGTGAAAAACTGGCGCTTACTCCATTCCAAAAACTGATGAAATAGCGCTTGATGTCCATGTTGTTGCCGCCGTGCATGTTGTAGGTGTCGTAGTCCACGATCACCAGAATTTCCGGCCACACGGCTTCTGGAGCCTCGCGGCGAGAACGGGTGCTGGAGCGCCGTTGCCTGTTGGTCACATTGGCCTCCGGACCTGGTAAGCGGTCGGGTTCCATAAACACTGCAATCGAAACAAAAAAAACTTACTTTTCAAACGATTGCTCGAGAATCGAATGGCCTCTTCAGAGACCTTCATGGCCACTCCGAATGCGTCTTGAATAACAATTAATGGACTCGGGAAGGCTAGCAACATGCAGACTTTGAACATCGACGCGCTGGCCGACAACAACTTCTGGCCAGACATTCATTACCTCTCAAGTCATGCAAATTAGGGAAGTGTCAAAGCCACCGAATTCGCCCGAAAATGCAAATGTTTTGCAAGTGGATTTGTCTCGGAAAACGAGTCTGGGAATGAGAATGTAATTTTTCGGAAGTTCCTGGTAGCAGATTTCCATGGAATCGCCGCCATACTTGCGGTCTGGAACTTTTCGTTATATTAGTAAACTTGCTTTTACATTACGTCATGATAGGTTGAGACTTAGAGGTATTTTAGAATGCAATGAAATTGTTTGGGACAATGAAATCTTTTGTTTAGAACATTTTTCGGAATGTATTACCTTAAAAGAATTGCATTTTACATCGTATTTAATTTGTAGAAAATTGATATCGTGCAAAATTGCGTCGTTTTTTTGTAAAAAGAAATTGTGATTGGAAGAACTTGATAGTTTTTGGAAATGTTTTGTCAATTTTTGTTTCGTTTTCTGAAAAAAAAAATCTTTTTTGGAAGAACTGTGTAGTTTTTTTTGTGGAAAAGTTGTGTCGCTTTTAGAATTTTTTTTTGTGATTTTTTGAAGAAAAGAAATTCTTTTTGGGAAAAACCGTCTTTTTTTTTTTTGAAGAAGTTGGAAAAATTGTTTCACATCTTGGGAAAATTGTGTTTTTTTTTTTTTTTTTTAAAAAATAACTGCGGTTTTGAAAATATTTAAGGTTTTTCAAAACTAAAATAATGTTTTTTTTTTCGAAAAAATATTGATATTTTGTGCATGGCTGTCCTGGTTCAGAAATTAATAGGTAAGCAAGAGCCCCGGTTAATTCGATTCCGGATAATCAATGTGTACTGTATTCAGAACTGAATTATTATGAGAAATTCCCATTCTTGTTTAAATATTTGAAATTCTGCCTAGTAACAAAATTCGGGGGTCCATTTTTTTGCTTTCGCAATTTCTGTTTATCATATCTTTGTGAAATATTGCATCGCTTAGTTTTCACGGAAATGTCTGGCGCATTGTTTTGGGAAGTTTTGCAGTAATAAATAACGATATCCAGACGGAAAATGCACGTATTCCTCAGGTGTGAATTACTCGTAATTTTTGGATGACATCATTCAAAAACCACTTTTTTCTGGTTTGGAATGCCGTTTAGTTTCTACTCGTTTGCCCAACTTTTTAAACATTACATTTAAAACCAATTAAGATATAGTATTTCCAAGATGGCTTTTCCGGTAATTCACACTCACTGTAATCGCTGAAAGTGCTGTTTTCATCGGGTCTCCGGTGATACACGATGTGCATTCCCCTGATGTCCACGGGGGCGCTGGTGGAGCTACTTCCGGTATCCCATTTCCACGGAGACGGACTCTCCTTGAACTTCTTTTCCGGTTCGATTCCATCTGGCAGCTCGTTATCAAGGAACATTTCGTCATCCGGAAAGGCTGTGGTTGTTGGAGGCAAGTCGTTCCGGAACCTAGGTGGCGCTGGCTTGATGGCAAGGTTGCTGCCAATCGTACCATCCTGTTGCGAAAGAAAAAGCAGTTGTAAAATGTAATTATGTAATCGTACATAACATGCCGAATGCTTTAGCCAAAACTAACGAACCAGTAGTATAGAGCCATCTTGAGCATGATGTAAAATGACGGCAGCGCCACTGGCGTCGTCTTGGTAAACTTCTCCTATGTCGCTGCTGTTGCCCTATGGAAACAAAAACAAAATTCATCAATTATCACAGCATAATACAATGGGGCCTCATTAAGATGAACTCGCTTTTATATGAATTTCTAATAGTACGAATTACTCATGACGAATCATGAACTCATGGAAGAATGATGTTAATTTCTTCGTTAAAGACGAATTCCGAATTCGGATGTTACAAATTTCGGCTAAGCTGAATGAAATTCAGAGTTCCCAAGCATTCGCGTATACGCAAAATGAAAAAAGTAATGTACGTTATAACGGGGAATTTCCCGATAAAAGTTGCGGCATGTTCCCATTCATATACATGTAGGTTGGATTTCATCCGAACTTCGATGAAACTTAAGTTCATATTGTTGAAGTCATGTTTTGTCCGATTTCTGATAATACGAACTAACAATGGTTTACGTTCTTTGAGATTCTTCTTAACAAGATTGGAATGTACTAGCATAAGATCTAATTATTTTTTGTATTTTTCATAGAGATAACAATAGGCCTACAAATTCCTAGGGATTGAGAATGTCACATTTTTAGGTTTCTTGAGTGTTGATATAAGATAATTGAAAACCACATTTTCATTTTAAAAAAACACCATTTAGCAATCAATACATGAAAAAGGTTCAAATTAATTAATTTTTTTTGTAAATAATTTAAAATTGAAGCGTGGGAAGCATAAACATGTGAAATTCCCAGGTTCTAGTATGATCTCTTCGTTTTAGCTGTAAACAAAAAGCACTGCAGGCCTGTTTAATTTTTTCACAAAAACTATCTTCGAAAATTTCCCATATTGAAAAGCTCACAATAAGTGTTTTTCTCGTCATATTTTCATTATGCAAATGAGCGAGAAACGTTATTTATTGCATAATTGTAATAACGTAGATTGGCACCTTCTGATAAAATATGGCGGTTAATTAGAGAGTTTAGTGACTAATTGAATGCCGGTGAACCAACAAACTTTATTTCCTGATTACAGTATAGTTATTAGCGCAAATTAAGGTCTACAGTTACACGCTTGCCCATGGGGTCTTTCATAACTCCTATTTTTTGTTTTATGAAATAGAAAACGAACAAAATCTTTGATTACCATCAACCCGTTTTTATTTATATTTCGTTTTTTAGGCTGTTTTTTCGACCTGATTTTTTGGGGTTGCCATTGAGAATTATTGACGCGATAGCGTACAACAGGTTACTCGTAATCCGTTACTTTCCCTTTTTTTTTAAAGTTCTTGAAAGAATTTGGAATTAGGGCTAAACTTTCGGATTTTGTTGTTTTTTTCTTGCAACGCTCAAGAACACTGGCCACAATCCAAAATGAACTGGTTGGACAGGTACAGGAAGACTTGTTTGCTAATTAGCGCGATGTGGATTAGGCTAAACTGAAATATCCGATGTGATATTCGACAAAAACTGGCGATGAGAAAGTGATAGTAACCGTGTACTACATGTATAGTACAGTGTACACGTACTACAGCCACTGAGGGAAAACCGATAAACGAGGTTAAAATTTAACCCTATATATGCTTCTACCAACGGGATGTATATAAAGTTATATCCAAATATTTGTAATGAAAATGTGTCAAACAAATTGAGTATAAGGGGCCATTCAAAAAGGACGTCCGCAAAATTTGCCCAAAATTGGACTTCCCTTACCCCCCGGTCCGCATTGTGTCCCGTCAATCAGGACCACCCCCTCCATCCCCCCATTCGGACGTCCGAAACTTTAAAAAAAATGCCGAGCTTTCACTGGATCTCATTCACAATTTCGCACACTAGATCTTTTAAATTAGTTCTAGGGTGCGAAATTATTTCCGAAATCAGGGTCCACGGTTTCATTAAAACAATGCTATTGTTTTTGGAAAGTTCAGTTGGAACTTCCCAAATTTATTAGCGTAATTTTACTTGATCTTTAAATAGGGATCGGGACGAGCATTTCGAAGAAAGTTGTCATGTGCTCCAGGTTCGTGATCGAATCGAATATTCAACCAATCAAACTTTTCCAGGTTTTTAAAAAAATATCCATAACGCGATGAGACAAAATTTACATAAATATACATGCATGTATGCCAATGTTAGTCACGATTTTCCATCGATATTTTGCAAAATTCCGAAATTGACTTGAACATTTTTTTAACATTTAACAAACATTTGGAAAATTTTGAGGCTGAAAATTTTGCCAATTCGTCCTCTGAATCAGTTGCAGATTTTTCCTTGGAAACTAATGAAAATTTTACAAATCTGTACTCAAAAACAATTGCAAACGTTTCAGATTTGTATACTTGGTAAACGTGGAAAATGTTCCAAATTTGTCCTCGGGAAAACTTGTAAGTTTTTTGAAAATTTGTCCTTTGGAAAACGTGGAAAATTTTGTAAAGATGTCCTCGGAAAAGTTTTGCACGTTTATGCTCAAGAAAAATGAAAAATTTGCAAATTTGTACTGGCGAAATTTTGAAGTTTGCAAATGGACCCTGAGTTCTTAAGTTCTCTAACTTTTCCATGTTTTCCAGGTCTGGAGGTACCCAGTTTACTGTTTACTTTTATTTTTCATTATTTTTCAAGTGGGCGTCCCAGATGGCCATAACCCCCTCCCTCCCCCTGGGAGGGGATTTTGTAAAGTCGCTTTTTTAAAACAATTCATTTTTATATTTAGTTGCGAAATTTTCATTTTTTTGGTTTAGTTTACCCAAACCCAAAACAAAAGATGTCTGCTAAGGTGGCACCATGTTCGATTTCCGAACGTTTAGATAGAGAGCCTACATAGAAGAGAGTCGCCATGAGTGAACGCATGATGATTGGCCTAGCCAGTCACATATGGTACGTTTCGGCCATTTTGTATCTGGCCGTTCACCATGCGGGCATTGCAGCAGGTGCAATAAAGAAGAATATTG